>OY796680.1:21018323-21319290 GCA_963680715.1 Tetragnatha montana | reverse complement strand
TTTTCCTAAGAGAAGTTTAACTTGTCCAAATCCTTAGAGTTAGAAGAAAGAGGACCAGAAAAAAAGCAAGTTGGTACTACTTACGTATATTGAATTTTACATGTTTTATTATAATACTAACAAAGTTATTTTTGGTGACGCTGTTGGCGAAAGGGTCAATGCTTTAAAAAGAAGCAATTGCTGGGCAATTTAAGATGTGGGATGTAGTCAGTTCGGTGTCATTACAATTTCCAAATAAATTACATAAAATAATTATAAACTTTAAAAGTGTTGTTGTTTCTTATCCTCCACGGCTGACGAAGTCAGACCAGTAATAGTAATTATGTATAATAAATTATACAATGGTTTATTTAATTTATAATTATAAAATATATAAAATTATTTAAAGACATTGGAAGATATTGTTGATGTAGTTTTAAGATTAAATTACGTCAGCAACATTTAATTAAACTTTAAGTGGAACTTTCACCATATGGTGTGATTTTTCAGCTGTGTTGGTTTTCTTTTAATTAAAAGATACACTCATATAAAATTATGTAATTTGTAATAAACATAAGGATAACTTAATAAGCATCAAAAGTGGATATCATCAAATTCCGAATTAAAAAGGAAAAAAAATCACATTTTATTTACAAATAGAACCTTGACATCATAGACCCAACTTCTTTAAAACCAGCACCAGTTCAATAAATAATACAAGCTCGCATGACTGAGCCCACCTCAGGATTATTAGTCCAGACTGAACACCTCCGCCCTGTGACACCGACTACAACTGGACATACTGGAGCAGTGGTACTCTGACTCCTCATTGTCCTCCCCTGGCGGCCTCCTCCCCCTATTGAAAGGCCTCCTGATGGGCGAGGCCTCCCTCAGTTCCAGCTGAATCCCTTCGGAAGGGTACAGCCTGTACTGGTCGCCGTCCAACAGAGTGTTCCTGCTGCGCTGCCTGTCGCCCTGGGTGAGTCGACTGCCGCGAGGGGTGGGGCAGAAGCTCCTGCACAGGCTGGGGTAACTGAAGACGTAGCTGCCGTAGACAAGGGGGTTGACGCACGAGTTGGAGACGGCGAACATGAAGAGGGAGGACTGGAGGCGAGTGTCGATGGCCTCGGCCGACTGGCTGTCGAACAGGTACCAGAGGTCGATGACGACGTAGGGAGTCCAGCAGCAGAAGAAGGTGAGCACGATCACCACGGTCATCTTGAGCGTGCGCGCTCGGGAACGCTCGATCTGAGAGATGTCGGACATGCGCATGTGCAGGCGCTTGGATCGGCGGGAGGAGGGGGCGTACAGCTCGCACGCGTTGTCTGTAAAGAGAGAAGGGACTTTTATACAGTGTCTGATACTAGATTACAACGTTTCTTGACGATGATGTCACGGGTTGAAGGGAGGAGATTTGATGAGACGCCACACTTTCTCGCTACCTAATTGGCGAGTCAGAGATGATTCTCGCTCGCTCTGTCCTTATCGCCGATTAGGTAGCTAGTAAGTGTGACTTCTAATTGAAGCTCCTCCCTACGACCCGTGATGCCACTGTCACGAAACGTTGTAATCTGTATAGAAAACTATTGGAAGAAGATATGCAGGGTGTTTCAACAAGTCCGCCCAACCAAACACTGTGGAGTAAGATTGCTGGTGCTATTATACAACCGGGTGCCACTATTGTTGGCATTATAATCCACTATCCAGTATAACATATAACAAACAAAAAAGCAAGTGGCACCCGGTTGTATAATGAAACCAGATTGCTAGTGTGTAGTACTTAAAAATTGCCCAAAGAACTATATATCTCTACGACGACTATTTATTTTTCGAAAAATGTGACGTAATATCTGATAAAAAAAAAACTTAATATTTTCACTCCACGGCACTCGCATGCATGCGTGGTGAATATTTTAAACATTTTAATCTGCATAAATATAACTATACGCGTTTTCCTTAAACCTTTTTCAGTGTGTACCGGGTAAGACGTTCTTTTAATGTCCCAATTTTCTCGAAAACTATGTGTCATGGAGGTACTCTCTTACATTCCCTGGATACTCCTCGTAAGGAATCTGGCTGTGCAGAGTTTGGGTGGACTTGTTGAATAGAGCTTCTGAACAAACTGTGATGTGATGTTGCTTAATTGATGGAGTGATACTTTCCCTGACAATAAACTCATACAGTGTGTTTCAAAATAGCTTTTTCAAACTTGAATAAGGTGTGGACTATCAAGGGTAACTCAAAATCCCCCAGAAAAGTGGGGTCACATACGCACTCCTGAGCAACTAGAGTGCCGAAAAAAGTTGCCAGAATCAATGATGGATTGGTTATTGCGGGCAAACGATTCGGGGTAGAAATAACTTTCCTGCGCTAATTACAATGTTTTAACTTGGTATAAAAATTCGGTAAAGCTTTTGTCCCTAAGTGGTAATCTTTAGAATGTGACAAAAATGTGCGACAGCAAATCTCAAAGAAGCAATGAAAGCGAAAACCTTAACTCATGCCTCGAAAAACCCTTTTTGTAAGTTTGAAGCTAATAAGTTTTGAACTAAACTCTGAAAACAACCTGTGAAATTGATTTGTTTGTTTATTTCGACTTCGTTCGAACGCACTTTTACGGAAACTTTTTCTATGAAATTCCATTAAAAAAATAAAAGATGCCTTGTGATAAACACATAAACATGTTTTCCTTTTTATGAAATAGCGTTAAAATTACAAACTGTTACACAAATATTGAATAGATGAGAGGCTCGCTATTCTTATGCTCGCTAAAATAAGTGTGTTAAAAATAATTTTAAGTATAAATTTACATAAAATATTTTTTCTATATTGAGGATATTCAATATAATGAGAGTTGAGTGCTAATAACAGAAATCAAAGCATTTATTTATTTAATTTTTTTCTCACGTTTGTGCACAAGAGTAGTATGTACTAATGAATTCATAAGTGATGATGAATAGAGTGTTTTCAGGTGACGTCACAACCGGTTATTTTTTTTTAACTGTGTACCTCCTGTAGGGCTTTTAACTGTTGCTAAGGCCGTTGTTTATCTGTTGCTAAGACGGTTTTTAGGTATGGGGTCACGTGATTGCAAATGCTCCAATAGAAAAATTTCACGGCTAGTCATTTTTGTAACTGTTAACCTCTGTAGGGCAAAAAACTGTAACAATCTTCTGTTGCTATGGCCGTTGTTATGTCCGAGTCATGTGATTGAAAATGCTCTATAGCACAACTTTCTTTAATTACCTTTGTAATTTCTTCTATTCTTAAAATTGCTTTCTTCCCTTACAGGAATTTAGGCTCGTCTGTATAAGTGTTGTGTTTTTTAAACATAAAGATGCGTACAAATTTCTTGTGTATTGATGTTAATAAATACACCGCACAATAATTATGTCCCCCTAAAATTAAAGGATATTTTTGTATTCTGTGGGTACTTTAATTGAATTATAAAAATATATAGAGAAGAATAATTTCGAACTTGAGAACTTTTAACAAAGTAGCAAAATATCATGCTGGTAATAGTTACAGGGACTCAGACAATAAAAACTAATTGGAAATTTATTTTCATGGATGACATGTTTGTGGATAGTACAGTACATCAATTTTATTACCAGCTCACTGCTGTTTGGTGCTATTAATGCCACAGACAGCAAAATCGTTGTTGAAAGCTGTGTTTATACTGAAAAAAAAAATCTTCATAAAAAAGGTCCACTTTAACCATTGTTATGGTGCGCCATACTATCCATTTCATAAGGCACAAATGCTAGAGAGACAGTTTCATATGCCACAAAAGGATCCATACAAGTACCTTTAAATCTTTTCTCAATTTGTTCTAGAATGATTTAAACCTTTTAGAGCCATCGAGTTTAGTTTTTTTATCACTAAACACAAGAAACCCAATTTTCAACTACAAAAAAGTACCATTGTGCAGAAAAATATAAGAAAAAGTATAGAAAGTGGTGAGAAAAAATACCACAGTCCGTTTGCATGTTTTCTAAGGAAGTTCAAGTCTTACATTTAATATGAACTGGTGTAAAATATGGTACCTGCCTTTAATTTAGCACTAACATTATAATAGCTAGCTGAACTTTATTACACATCAGACAGTTTTTTTTTACTCTTAAACATTATTTCGCTTCATTCAAAAGTAGATTAAAATTCCATGTTGATTTATTATTTGACACTTATCTTGTAAAATTAATTTGGAGGGACGTCCTGGTTTAGAGTGTTTATTTGTTTCATAACTCGTCTTAATTCAAAGAAAATCCAAATTAACCTTTTTAGCGTCCTTATGGTTGTAAACCATGTGGCACAGCTGCCCTATACCTATTAAAATACACCAAATTTTCTTGCACGCCCTTCTGATTAATCGTGGACCTATTATGTGACGCATATTATGATCTCAATTTATGATTACAACTGAGCAGTTGCACAAGAGGTTAACAAATAACAATTATCCATTCTCAAGATGCCGCTCTCCAAATTTAAAAGAAGACCGAAGTTCCGAAGTACAATTCAAGCCCATTTTAGTTGGGGAGTAGTAGTTATTATTAACTGTTTGTATCTAGTTTCAATGCGTCACAATTTTTGAATCAATAAAACTATTTTCGTTTCGTTTATTGCTTTAACCAGACATTTAATTAAATTCCTTTTTTTTAACTGCACTGTTTAGATTTTTTTAACACTGAAAGCATAAATATACTTTTATTGCATAAAATTTAACAAAAGGTTAATTACGCTTAACCAGACCGAATTTACTTCTTAAAATGAATACTTCTTATACTAAGAAAACATAAAACTAATATATGTTATAGAATTAATAAATTACTTTCATCTTAATTCCCTTCAAACTTACGTCATTATCCAATGTAAAAAATAAGTGGAACTTCCAGGAAAAAATTGTAATTTGTGTGTAAAGGAATAACTGATACGACCAATATTAAGAAATCAATTATGCTAGTAATCTTTAAGCTCTTCCACTACTTTCATTTTGTTTTTGTTTTAATCAAAATTATTGCATAAAATTTGGATAGCAATGTTGTTATAGGAGGAAACTATATTCATTATTCATATAGTTTCAAGAAAATTTGTATATAATTTTGTTACATGAATGCTTTATTTTTTCTCTTTATAAGATCGTATTTCCCTTTTCCTAAGTAAAAAAAAATTGCACTAATTAAGATATATTCATGCAAGTTTTTGTACTCTAGAATAGATATAAACTTTACATTGAAATACAAAACTTTGAATTTCTTGAATGAAATCTAAGGAAAAGATAATTTGACTGATATCCCTGTTTCGTAAAACACTGCTAATTAACTTAGTTATTTCAGTATTTTTCAAGTATTTAGGATTTGCTTCTAAACTGAATAAATCTCAATATTTACCGTGAAATAATAGGTCAAATGCTACGCTAAATGTTAATTATAATAAGGGGTAGAATTTTTTTTCATGCAGCTTTGAAAATGACTATGAAAAGCAACTTACAAAAATACATACAGAATAACTAACTTTTAATTAAAATTTGTAACATAGTTGAAACATATTTCATATCACACGCAAAAATAAAAGGAACCTAAATTAAAAAAAACATAAAAATTATCAGTTTTCACACGTTTTAAAATTAAATTGCATAAATTTGTGGTTAAAATTTTGTTACATCATTTTAAAATTTGAAAGAAACTTGGGGGTAAATAAATGAAGCTCGATTGTTTTTTTTTTCAATATGTAAGAGTTACCCTTTCAAAAGATTAAGGTCTGTGTTTATTTTTACTAAAGACTTACATAAGTACCTTATAAGTTATTGAAAAAGGCATTTATTGTATTTTGAATGAGAATAATTTCAGAAGGTAATGTTCAAAATTTTCTTAAAACTAATGAAGGAAGAGCTTTGAGAGTAGTCTTAAAATCTGGATCATATAAAAGGAATAGTGAGTACTATTTTAAGTACATAGAACATTCGCCTCACTCTTAATTTTTAAATACTATTAAAATATTAGAATACCATTCACTCTACACTGCATTTACGGCTCAAGTGACTTTCACCATGGTCATCATAGACACATAAGGTCAGAGAAGCTCGAAATCCAGTCTGAAATCTTGCACGCTCCCTTCAGACTGGAGTTGCGCTGTTGTCCAAAAAGCGAATGATGTAGCGAAATAGTAGGCAGAACGACACTCAAGACTTTGAGCTTCGTTTGCCTTATGTGTCTAGATGGCCATGCTTTCACACACATCTAATTCAGTTTAAAAAACACTATAAAACCACAAAAAATCGGCTTTTCACATGCTTAATCTTTACTTCTCATCCATAAATACACCAAATAATCGCACGTGATTTCAAAGAGCAAACCTAATGAAATAGAGAAGGGAATACATGACACATACACATGCTGGGATGTTGAAATTGAAACTAACTGTTAGTCCTCCTGGAGCGCTGCCGGATCTCCCACATGATGCGGGAGTAGCAGAAGAGGATGACGATGAGGGGGGTGCCGTAGAGCACCATGATGCAGAACAGGTTGTAGGCCACCCGCTGAAGCTCGGACGAGAAGGAGTTGAAGCTCACGCACTGCTGGAAGCTGCTCTGAATCGGGTGACGCTCCACGTGGAAGATGATGCTCTGCAACGAGAATGGCATTTGAAAGATCTTCATTGAATATGCGTTGTATATACCATTCCAACCAGATTCCTTGTTTCAACTACGTAAAAAGTGCCTCTGAACTGTACCTCTATTACTCGATTTTTATTCACAAAAGTAATAGATATGAGCAGTGCAATAAAACTAATTGAAAAAAAAATGTATTTTTTTAACTACATACTAGGAAGCTACCGCACCCTGCTCGCTATCGCTCACCAACCCCCGTTAACTGCTTATGCAGGACCTTTCGAATTGATCCTCACAAAACCCATTTGAAATTTCGAAAGGAGTTGCCATCTATACGTATATGAATTGAAATGAAATCTTATTGTTGAAGTGTACTTGTAAGTAGTACCGTAGTACCTTGGTAATATTTTGGGGGAGTCCATGATATACAGAAGATAAATATATTAAATGCCTATAGTCCTTTTCCTTTCTTTAAATTAAAAAAAAATGGCCGAAAAAACCCTCAAAAAATCTAGTAATAGTAATTGAGAGTATGACACATGTTTATAAACCATTTTTTCTGTGATCATATTATTATTTCTCCTTTTTCTGTGATTCAAAATAAGGAATGGGAACATCTTTCGCTTTCTCTCTCTTGCACTCTTCTGTTCTATTTCACTGATTAGTCTCTATCTTTCCTTCAATTTGAAAGGAGTTTCGGGTTATAAATTTTTTTCCCTAAAAACATCATGGATAATACTGAATTTGACTCATACATACAGTTTTTTTCCTAAAGCAATTCAACATTTACTGTTCTTGATAAGCCTTAATTTCAATTCCTCGTATCAATTCAAATTTAACAACTCAACAACTCCGGTTGACGGTAAAAAATTTTACACAACAGGCAATCCCAAATAATATGTCATTAAAATTCCAAATAACTCTAAAATATTTTATAAGCTTCACTTGCCAGTAATTAAAATTAGCATTCACTAGCCCAAAGAAAAAGTTATCTTCCAATTCATTCTAGCTCACAAAGGCACCTCTTAGGCGCAAAGGGACTCCATAGATATCACCCCTTTTCTTCCTTATTTGGTGTTCATTTACCCACATTTTCGGGGCATCCAATTGATCTGGGATAACGAAATTAACTTGTGGGTTATCTTGGATGGAATGGCAGACTTAATGTGACGACTCTGCTATTGGAGGTCGTGATCTGAATCGTTGCCCCAGGGAGATTAGAATAGTAGGGAAAGGTCTTGAAGATGTAGATTCGATTGAGGTAACACCTACTGTCAGTTTGAGTTCGCAATTATTGGATAATTTTGACGGGGATTTCGGACAATTTCCTATCCGGATTACTTCAGATGATGAAACCCAAACTTTTCCGGTCTTTGAAAATTTCAGATTTTTCTTTTTAAATTTCAATTTATTGATATTTCATAAACTGTTTATGCAAAATCTAAAAAAAGGACACTTGGGAAAAATATCGTAAGGATACTTTTTAGTTAAATAGTTGGGAGAGGAATCCTAAAGTGTTTCTAGTACCCTACTGAAAAAAATCTTCACTTTTTCTTTAAAAAAAATCTGCAGAATATCTGCAGTTATTTGAACATCTTCATTCTGAAGAAAATCTTAAGATAATGTTCTTAAGAAAATCTTAAGATTATGTTTTCTTAAGATTTTCTTGAAAATGAAAATGTTCAAATAACTGCAGATATTCTGCAGATTTTTTTTCTGAAGATTTTCTCCAAAATATTTAAATCTTCAAATATTCTTCAACAAGAAGTGATCCGCAAACCTGGAATATATTTCAATAAATTCCAGGCTTGGTATATTCTTTCTAAAGAATATTTAAAGATTCAAATATTTTGCAGAAAATATCATGTTTATAAAATAAGATTCTGTGAAAGCAATATATTTTGAAGAAAATTTGAAGATTTTGATCATTCTGAAAAATGTCTTTATAATTGTCTTCAATATTTCTGCAGATTATATAAAGATACAAAAGGTCTTTAAAATGTCTGTGAATAGTCTTCAAAAATTCTGAAGACAGTTTAAAGATACAATATGTCTTTAAAATGTCTGCAAATTTTCTTCAAAAATTCTGAAGACAATTTAAAGGTAGTGGTAAAACTGCTAAAAAACTTAAGAATTTCTGTAGAAAGTGGCTTTTTCTTAAGAAAATCTTCAGATTATTTTTAGTGGGGTAATTTCTAAAATGTTTATTTGTACTTTCCTTTTGAAGAAGGGCGAAGTAAGATTTTTTTAATCAAAATACCACAAAATTTAAGTTTTTACACGATTTTCTGGTCACGTATCTTACTATAACAATATAAAAAAACAGAGTCCAATCCTTTATTACTCGGTTGTTTTATGGTAGATAAATATAGATTTATTTTAATGCTTTAACATCTGAATATTAAGTAATAATACTAAGGTCTTGGTATTTTTTGGGGTGAAAAAATTTCTATCAATATCACTTTAACGGGTTAATTTTAAACATTTTTGTAGTAAAGAGAAATTTTCTTACAAAATGTTTAAAAATAAGCCATACCCAGCGATACATGTATTTTTTTGCCTTTGAGAGGCAGGATGGAGTTTTACTTCTTTGTAATTTTATTTTATGCGTTTTTGAAGAAAATATGAGGTGGTATTTCTTTCAACCCCTTCCATATTCGAAATCATTCTTCAGTGCAGTTTTACTGTCGACTCTTCAGACATCCATATTTGTTCAGATTGATGAAATCATCCAAGCATTCCCTTCGTGTGTTCCGTGTTTTTACATTCAGTCAGAGATATAAATAGAAGTTCTCGTCTTCAGCTTTTATGGACAAGATATTTGCGAAGTTGAGTGAGAGTCTTAAGCCCACCCATATAAGCTCAAACCGCTTTTGTAATGGTTTAGAGGTTTTTTTATTCTTTGCTTCGACGCGGAGGAATTTTCTTTACGTGATATTTTATCAGAATGTTAGAGAACATAAAGAAAGTGTACGATTAATATTTAATTTAATCTTATCCAGTAATCAAAATTTTCTACAATATTAATATTATCCAAAGCAATCTATATTACTATTATCAAAAGAAATATTTAAAAAGTGGAAATTTAGAAAAAGAACTGAAAACCTTCAAATAAGTAAGTTTCGTGTAAAATGTATACTAAAATGTCACCCTATTTACAAAGGTTAAGACTATAGTTTGGGCACTTTAAATGGTCGAAAGATGATTTTATCTGTTTTTACGTTTGAAAAGTTAAAACATGAATTTTGTTCGTAGATACAACAGTCTTTCAGTTTTACCTCAATAACGTATGTTTCTGAATAACGTTATAAACGTTTATTAGATTGATGTCAAGCGCACCAAATGTGAAATCAAAGTTATCAAATAAGTTGTGACTACTTTGAACTTTTGAATAAAAAGCTATATTTTTAAAAATTTCATGTTTTAATTAAGTATACACTCTTTAACTTCAGTTTTGTGAAACAGAGATTTATAACATAATTATTACCATTAAATTATTCTTCATTAAAACAAACATTGTTTTTAATGAAGTAATCTGATTAATTTTGTGTTTGTTTTAGAACTTTGTTTCTCTGCGTTGCAAAAAAGAAAAGCTTTTGAAAATATGATTACTTAATGCTATTTAAACAATAAAAATACCAAGAAAAAAGAAATGGAATTTCTTTATCAGAATGTTTTATCAAAACTCAATAAGATTATTTTTAGTCCAGTCAAATTGTGCTCAAATAAGGTCATTTTGGGAAAAACTTGGGGTAGAAGATATTTTTCGCTATCTGTATGTTTTTTGGGGTGCTGAATCCGAATCTGAGGTTTGCCAACAAAATTTCGTGACGGAACATTGTGAAAATTCGAAAAAATGGCAAATATTCGCCCCTTTTTTTCGTTTTCTGCCCCTAGAACATTACCTTTGCACTTCTGAGCTAAACAGTCAATACAAAAAATAACGAACACTAACCAAGCTACAAAAAAGTCAATTACAACTTTTCTCTCAAAAGCGCAGTTTCGCCGATAGAGCACGTTGAAAAAAGGGCTATTTTCGTTCGATTGGTAGGAAATCCAAAAAATGTCACTAGTATCGCCAAAAATCTGCATATTTTGGAACATAATTCTGTAAAAACTGCTTTAATAATATTTTTCATTAAATCAACCGTCTGAAAACTCCAATGATGATTAACTAAATGCATTTTCGTTGCGAGATTTCTCTTACGAACGAAAGTTCTATAGGAGATTATGGTATTTCGATAACTATGTTGCTTCTTCGAGATTACATACAAAAGTGTTCTTTTGACTGTTTTCTTATGTTTTTCGGGGTGCTGAATCCGAATCTGACGTTTGCCAACAAAATTTCGTGACGGAACTTTGTGAAAATTCGAAAAAATGGCAAGAATTCGCTCCTTTTCTTCGTTTTCTGCCCCTAGAACGTAACCTTAGCACTTCTGAGAAAAACAGGCAACACAAAAATAAGGAACACAAACCAAGCAACAAAAATGGCAATTGAAACTTTTCTCTCAGATGAATTGTTTAGACGCTAGAGAACGCTTATTATTGGGAAGTTTTTGTTCGATTGGCGGGAAAATCCAAAAAATGTCACTCGTATCACCGAAAAGTGGCCTGTTTTGAAACAGGATACTATTAGAACTACTTTAATAATATCCTAAGTACATGCAATTAATCTTCTTCATACTCTAATGATAATTAATTAAATGAACGATTAATTAATGTTGATATTTTTTACGCTAATTTCAATAAATCCAGAAAAAAAGTTTTATCTGATGAAACGTTTTAGAAAAACAACGGCTTAAAAGTGAAAAATTATGTCCAAGTGATTAAATTACTTATATCCATGCACTTTTCTTAACTTCCAGGGTCCTATAAACTATTTAGAATGATTTTTTTTACTTAAAAAAACTAAAGGTACACTTTAATATGCTGTAATAAGTAGTGTTGTGTTATAACTCAATTAGTGTTATACTAATCTATTTCTCCTAGAAATGTTGGCTTCATATAATCTGCTCTTACGTTACATAAACGTGGAGTACTAGGTACAATTAGTTATTCCAAAAGTTATATAACACTAGCTGAACAGCAACCCGATGCGTTGCGCCGAGTAGTTTTAATTCTACAGTTTCCACGATGCATACTTTAATATTATATTTTTAATATAAAATACCTTTCGACGTACTGGCTTAGTGGTTAAAGTATCTGACTGCGAAGCCGTACGTCTGGGGTTTGAATCCCCGTTTGGCATGGATGTCAGTTTTGTCTTTGTGTGAGTGTGATGAATGAAAGTGGCCGTCCCCCAGTAAAAAGGGGTTGTGCAAGCGAATGGTATGTGTGGCCCGGGTAGCAGTACCTCACCTTCGTGGCTCCGGTCCACAGGTGCCCGCTGGGTAACGCTGAGTAGGTAGTTCTTAGGGCAATTCAGTGGTCAAGGATAATTCCAGTACCCGCCCATTGGATTAAAAAAAATATATTTTTGGAGAAGAAAAATATATGAAAAAAGAAAAATTCAATAATTTTTTTACATAACATTCTATCTTTCCAACATAATTAAATATATGTTTTAACTCAGTTTTATCTGCTGTAACCACTTGGCCGCTGGTTATACAGCGTTTCCCACGTGGAGGTAAGCCCCCCGGGACCCCTACGGGGTATTGTGTTTGCAGCATACAGTGTAAATCGCATTATCACTGTTTTTTTTTTGCCGTTGCTCCATTCAAAATTCATCGTTAATTAATTAAAATTATCCTTTGCTGTGAGCTGTATGTTCTATATCAAATCACTACTATTATAACGCATTATCATTTTTTTTGCAGTTGCTCTATTTAAAATTTATTATGCAATTTATTATTTTATCATTCTAATAATCGTTGCTGTATGTTCTATATCAAACCCTTAAAACGTATGAGAATATCAACTTATGAAAAACTTTTAAATCCCGTGGATACTTTGAAACTAATGGCTCTAGTGATATTAAAGTTAAAAATTCAAAACATTTATTACTCCAGTGTAGTTTAATACCTAGTTAATATTTGATTTTTAAAAAAACTTTTTTTTGTAATTTTTGTTGGCAATCATAAACTGAAAGGATTTCCCGTTGTTTTTAAAATCAATGAAAACGGTCTAGTGTTATGGAATAAGAAGCACAAAAATGCTAATATCTTGGGAAAATAATTATAATTTTAGAATTTAAATGGTCAATACGGGGTTCCCGAATTTTTTTGCCGTATTTTGGTACCTCAGGCACCCTTCTGGGTTGATTAGTTTCGAAAGAGTTTTATTTTTTTATATTATCGATTGGATTGGATAAAATCAAAAAACAGGAGGAAGAAAACGCAGCAACTGAACCTCAGCACTGTCTGAATTATGTGAAAAGAGCAGAAAAACGCAAATATCTCGAAAAGTATTTCGAATTTCGGAATGGAAATGGGCAACTCGGCGTCCCTGGGTCATTTGCCGTCTTTTGGTACCTCGGGCGCCCTTCTGCGTTCAGTGGTTTCGGAGGAGATAGAGGGACATACGTTTGTTTACTCTCGGATTTTAATAGTATAGATTCAATTTTTTACCTATTTTCATTGTTTACATTATAGATATCATTTGGACAAAGTCCTTAACAATGAGCATATTGCAAAAATATCCACTTCTTGATAGAGCTCGTTTTTTATCGTAACATTAATTAATCGTGCATTTAATTAATTATCATTAGAGTATGAAGAAGATTAATTGCATGTACTTAGAATATTATTAAAGTACATAGTTTTAATAGTATCCTGTTTCAAAACAGGCCACTTTTCGATGATACGAGTGACATTTTTTGGATTTTCCCGCCAATCGAACAAAAACTTCCCAATAATAAGCGTTCCCTAGGGTCCAAACCCTTCATCTGAGAGAAAAGTTTCAATTGCCATTTTTGTTGCTTGGTTTGTGTTCCTTATTTTTGTGTTGCCTGTTTTTCTCAGAAGTGCGAAGGTTACGTTCTAGGGGCAGAAAACGAAGAAAAGGAGCGAATTCTTGCCATTTTTTCGAATTTTCACAAAGTTCCGTCACGAAATTTTGTTGGCAAACGTCAGATTCGGATTCAGCACCCCGAAAAACATATAAAACAGTCAAAAGAACACTTTTGTATGTAATCTCGAAGAAGCAACATAGTTATCGAAATACCATAATCTCCTATAGAACTTTCGTTCGTAAGAGAAATCTCGCAACGAAAATGCATTTAGTTAATCATCATTGGAGTTTTCAGACGGTTGATTTAATGAAGAATATTATTAAAGCAGTTTTTACAGAATTATGTTCCAAAATATGCAGATTTTTGGCGATACTAGTGACATTTTTTGGATTTCCTACCAATCGAACGAAAATAGCCCTTTTTTCAACGTGCTCTATCGGCGAAACTGCGCTTTTGAGTGAAAAGTTGTAATTGACTTTTTTGTAGCTTGGTTAGTGTTCTTTATTTTTTGTATTGACTGTTTAGCTCAGAAGTGCAAAGGTAATGTTCTAGGGGCAGAAAACGAAAAAAAGGGGCGAATTTTCTCCATTTTTTCGAATTTTCACAATGTTCCGTCACGAAATTTTGTTGGCAAACCTCAGATTCGGATTCAGCACCCCAAAAAACATACAGATAGCGAAAAATATCTTCTACCCCAAGTTTTTCCCAAAATAAATACTATTTGACTGGACTATTTACCTTAAGTTTAGTTTAAATACAAGTTACTGAATGACATTATTCAACCACTTATTAAATCCTTTAACTACTGTATTTTTCCGTTTTCATGAGGTTTCTAGGGACTTTCACTGTTTAGTTAAGGATGCACGTATGCTTAATTAACCAAACGAAGTTATTGCTTAAAAAGAATGAGAAAATTTCCAGAAATATTTTAACCGAGAAAATATTAACGATAAGTTTCAGTCCAGAATGTTTTTTTTTTTACATATTCCCAGAGACAACTCGATCAGCCATTTTTAATCTTATTCGATCAGGCTAACAAAAATACATATTACATGAGAAATGCGTTATTACTTTTCCTTTCGTAAAATTTTACTCATTATTCTAGAGAGTAAACGGATTTAACGACCAAAGCAGGGTACTTTTATGTAAAGGTAAGCATTATTTAAGAATTTGTGCTTACTTTTAATGCATTTAATTTTATAATAGTTTAAAAAAGTTTGCATATACTACATGTTGATTTTTTTTTCCCAAAGGAATGTTACTAAAACAAAAAAAAAATATTTTTGCGCAAAAGTCGCATTAAGTTTTTATTGAGTAAGAGAAATTTCTCTATTTAAAAAAATACTAAAGCATTGTATCCTAACTTTCTTCACAGAAACAGTTATTTATTCCCTTCTATGGTACATTTGATTTAGATGCTATTAAAAAACTTTTATCACAAAGGTTTCACCATTACTATAACATTACACTATTTCTTTTAACAACACATGAAGTGGAAATTCAGAGTTCTATTCCGTAATCATATCCTAAATAATTTCATATGTATTTATCTTTGTTTACTGGTTTGGAAGTAGGTATGCACCGCATAGAATATTTGCATTAGTATACAATGTATAATTGTATATGTTACGGGCAAAGTGATAAACCGGGCATTATTAATAATTCCCGAAATGGAGGTGGGTTATGTGGCAAATTCAATGGCATTTATCAATGAATATTTATCACTTTACCCGAAATACGCGGGCATTATTAATGATGCCCAGATTTATCACAATGCCCATAACATATAGTACTACACTGCAAAAAATAATCGTAAAAAAACAGAAAAGCTCTGGCAGCAAAAGTTGCCAGAGCTTTCCTTTCCACGGAATTTCTCTGTTGACTGAGCTTGTTCTGTATGAACGACTTTTTCTGCGAAAATATTTAGCGATATAACCCTCTAAAATTTCCTAAGTTAGGAAAAAAATGGGACACCAGTCTGTAGAGGGACAATATGTAGTTAAAAAATATAGAATATTTCCAATGGATAAGTTCCCTCAAGTTGCGAAACAATCGTTAGCATACAGAAAAAGTTCAGTCAACAGAGAAACTCCGTGGAAAGGAAAGCTCTGGCAACTTTTGCTGCCAGAGCTTTTCTGTTTTTTTAGGATTATATTTTGCAGTGTATATTCTTTAAGTAATAAGCATTTCATCATCTAAACAGATCTTCTCAGAAAATACGTCTATTCTTCCTTTTCTGAACAACTTTAATAGTTACTATCCAAATCAACCGAAGTCTCTCAGAGCGTTGGAATTTCTCCCTCTCAGAAACTATCCTAGTTTATTTAACAACTGAAGTTGAAGTTGCTTCAGTGCGAGAGTAATTTAGGACATTTAGGCGTTCTCTATTTCTTAAGGAAAATACGGGTTCCATTTAATTCTCACAATTGCCAAATGCAATACACTGTCCTAACATAATTTTTTGATATTTGGTCAGGTATTCAAAGTATAAAAATATGCTGCAGTTTTAATTGTATAATAGAAGTTGGATAAGATTTATAAGGGGTGGTTTTCTGTATAAAAAGCTAATGTGTTTATTTGATATTCTTTATTTTATGCATTTGTTTTTCTACGCCGTTTCTATGGTAGTTTTAAATTATTTTATTGCATATTAAGAAGTTGAATACTTATTAGTATTTTTTATGCTATGTTGTATGTTTTTATTCAGTTTATGAGCTATAAATAAATAAATAAAAAAAAACTGGACAGAAAAAATATAATTTTTCATATTTTGCTCACACAAAGGATTCGTGACCATATGATCCGATGTCATTTTTCCTAAATCCGACATATGAAATATAAAGAGAATGAAATATTATGAAGAGAAAAATAATTCAGAGTCATTAATGGGTTGTAACCATTCTACTAACTACTAATTGTACTAAACTAATTGTTTCTTTTCTTATTATTTGTCTCCCCCCCTACATATATACCTATATTCCCAACGAATATCTTCCATTACTTTTATTTTTATCATATTTTGCATAAAAAAAGTTCTTTCTTTTAGAAATAAGTGCTTTTAAGGTATACGTACACACTTGACAAAAATATTTTTAATTTTGGACATAAAATTCTGAATTTTTGTAACAAGCAGTTACTTAATTTTTAATACGATTTCCGATCGTAAAAGTAATTTTAGTTAATTAGTTATTTAATTAATTACAATTTAATGACATAATTAACATATTTTCGAACAGTTTTTTCTCAGCTTGTAATTGTTCTAGAAAAACAATTCTAGTTAGAAATATTAATTAAATTTTTCTCTGTGTTTTGACTTTTACACTTTGTTTCTAAAGTAATTAGGTGATTTTTAAGAGTATTTTTTCTAACAGGTAGTCTAAAAATCATGAATTTTTCGACAATTTTATTTTTTAAAAATTCTTTTAAAATATTATTTAATTGAATTTTGAGAATTTGAAAAAGCCAAAACATCCGCTATACTATGCAGATCATTGTAGTATAAAATTTATTGTGATAGAGAATTTTACTTTTCCGTAAAAACTGTTCAAACAAAGGGTTGTATCGCAATAATATGGTTCTCGAGAAACTGAGTTCAAAGTTCTGAAAACATACCAAAATGCGCTTTGAGGCACGATTTTAAACATTCTAACTCATGAATCATTCGGGATAATTACAAGTTCTTGGTATCTTTTGAAAGCTTAGGAAAAAAAAGAATGTTGTAAACTAATAAAATAAAATCCGATGATTTCGTCGATTTTGACGACTTCAAGTGTGTACGTATACCTTAAACCTCGCATTCGGTTACTCGAAATATATTTTAGCTAACCCCCTCCAAATGTGGTTAGAGGCCACAGGTACAGGGCAGGGCTAATTCTTCATCCTTGAATGCCTATTATCATCCTACTAAGTTTTGTCAGTCAAACTATGAAACACGGTATTTGTATAATAGGGCCACGTGCTCAACGACATTGGCCGCTTTGTCCTTTTCTTCCTTTGCTGCATTAAGTTATACTTTACAAACCAAACTTTCAAATAAATACATTCATGACTATATATCTTATGCTTTAAGTTTTCCATTTCAGAAAGCTTTTAAACTATTTGAGTTTTCTCAAGTGCACAAAGTATACCCCGAGTGCACTGAAATTCCACAACTTAAGAAAAGAGTTTACAGTTATATAGGTAAATCCTATAAAACCATTTCTAAATAAATCCTTAACTAAACTATTTTAAGAATAGGGTTGCATAGAGAGAATATTTTTTATGTAAGGTATTACGAAATATTTTATTTTAGAATAAAATATTTCGAATATAAAATTTTCTTTTGGCTTCTTGTGACAATATTCATTCTTTACAACGGAAACCAAGCTGCATTACAATACCAGCATAAAATTTCTTAAACCTTTCGCCGAACCGATTCAACTCTACTCTTTTCTTGAAGACCATTTTATGATTCAGCCATCGGTATGAACCAGACCATTCGAAACGAATTTATATTGTGAGGCACTTTCTCCCTGCAGCTGATCCCGACCTCTTTTGAGTGCTGATGTAATTGCATTTGGAACCCGAAGATGTGAGAGAGATACTAGAGAGTCCTCTTCTATTTCGCTTCCTATTAACTTAACTCAGATTTCGGGAAAGAGCCCTCTAATTGGAAAAATCTATTTCTCATGCAACTAGTCATCTAGTCCTTGAAGTACTAATTACGAGTGATTTGATAATCACCCGTTTTGCTAATAGAGTTAGAGGAAGGCCTTTTAAAGATTTTTATTGTTTTCAAATAAACTCTCTTCACTTGAAAAGGGGAGTAGTCTTCAGTTTTCGGTTAATTGGTCACGATTTGATTTGAATCAGGGATTTAATTGTTTACCTCCTTTATTGGAGGTAATCGAATGATACTCATTTGGTGTTTACCAAGTGGAATCTAGGCTATCTTATCGTGATAAGGTTTTAAGAAAAGTGTCCGACATTTTAGGAAGTTGGAGGCTTACATATTAATAACCATTGATTAAATCCTTGTTCAGTTTAAAAACTGTAATGAGCTTTAAAAGTATTCGATACTGAAAACATAGTATAACATATTCTAAAGTTATTTAATTAACAAAGGTTTGGTGCTTAAAATACTAAGTTTTGAATCATTGCGTCAATTTATACGTACTTTTAAACCCACTTATAAAATTGCTTGAACTCAACAAATTAATACACTGCATATTCATCAGACACTTATAAAAATAACTCAAACTGCTTTTTTAACTTTGGTCAATATTTCAATATTTATTCTAAATTTAGAGAAAAGACTAACCCAAAAAGTAGAAGAATAGAAAGAATAATCCACGCTATTTTCATGTCTCAGGAAGATTAATTCCTCATTTAAAATGTAGATGAAAAAAAATTGAGAATTTGAAACAAAAATCATTTGCATAACATATTTTATCGAATCTTTACTTAATTTTGAAATAAATCAATATGCCATAATATGTGTAAATTTGAAAGTTTTTTTTCTGATAAATGATAAAAAATGCACTTATCTTTTTCAATCTTGGTGTATGGTTTCGTAGATCTAACTAATATAATAATAAACTTAGGGAAATTCAACGAAAAATCTTTTTACGTTGAATTTGCTTAACTTAATATTTCCTTAAGAGAAATTAAACTGAACTAATGTAGAAAATGCAGAAATAGCTGGACTATTTATACATACATTTTAGGTTAAGATACATATCAGTAGAAATATACATATCATTGCATAAATAATTCCTTTTAAAATATTACATTTTGTTTCAAATGTAAGTGAACACAGCGAACTCCTTGGTTCATTACAGAGAAAAAAAAATTCAGAATCGTAAAGTTAATCTTATAGAAAATAAGTCAATTGAAAAAAACATTTTCCTACTCATTTTATCCTTCCTCACCATAATATTAAGTAATGGAGTTACTATTTTTCCTTAGTAGATTACAAGTTATGACAACATTATAATGAAATATAAACACGTAAGCTTTTACGGTGTATGATTATGCATCTGGTTCTTCAAGTATTATCGTTAGTCACGGCCTGCCAGCCCAAATAAATTTACCAAACTTAATAAAATAAAGGTTAAGTGGAATGAAGTAATATAACATATAATAGCTTTAAATTTATTACTTTTAAAACCAATAAATACACTCTCTTTAAGCACGGGTGTTCTTGGATATTAAAGGAACTGATCATATGAATTAAAAACTGTACTTAGTGGACTAATCCTTTGAAAATCTTGTATGTCTTTTCATCCTTGCTATATCTACATAATATCTATCCCCAAAAGAGTTTAAAGCTACCCCACAATGGAAATGGTGATTAATTATGAAAAAAAAAAACCGGATCATAGTTTCACCACTGCTGATCTAGAAAGTGTTCTTAATAATTTTATCAAATCCTAAAAAGTATTTACTCATTTATTAAATTTTTGGAGGATACCCCATATTTATTTTGGTGTAATATAAAGAAGGGGATGTCCAACATAAACACATAATTTCTGTAGTAATTTATTTTATTCAACACCATACACATTAAATGCTACTTGACTTGAACGAATTTTCTTCGAAGTGTTCTTACAAGTTTTAAAGATTGGAAACCCCTCACAAAAGTTTATGACGGAGCAGGACCTATTATTTTCTTGCCTTTTTATAACGTACTCTTACAAAGGCTATTGACAACCTCTCCACATAAAGATTGATGGGGGCTATTTTATCTAGGAATCTGAGGAAACTATCTAAAGCCAAAGGGAAAGAGAAAGATCTTAAAAAAATAAATGTGGACAGATCATAAGTTCTCAAAAGAGTGAAGATAAATTAGAGTAAATTTGATTTGTTTTCCTTCGTAGTTACCTGAAAGTTGGGTAACTGTTTGTAAATGAATTATATTATAGCTTATTTTTTGTTATTTTAGTAAAAAAAAAAACGTAATTGTGGGACCAAACTAGAGTGAAAGAAGAAAAATTGTATACCGTTTAGATTGATAGTTTTAGCATAAAAACTTGATAATAAACTTAATAATAATATGATGATGAATTTCGCACAGTTCTCTCACTTTCCAATATTAAAGTTTCTATTAAGTTCCTATTATCAGAGAAAATAAAAGTAACTTAACTCTCAAAAGATAACTCCAATAATGGTTGAAATATTTTTAAAATTTGTAAAAATTAGTTTCTTGTTTTCAAAATTCAAGGTAAGTAAGTTGGAGAGTGAGAAAGTAAAAATATTTCTACGAGGTATTGCATGCGAAATTCCCGGTTAAATGTACCCGTAATGTAATTCCCGGCTACCTGTATTTGCTTACAGTTGTCCAGTTTTTTATCAACAGTCTGTTACCATAAATTTATGTATAGAAACTGTTTCCATGATCACCTAATCCTTATAATAAAATGTTGAAATATTTTAAAAAGATATTAAACAACAATTTATTTTTGACATACCATCTTTTTGATATACGTAAAAACGAGTACTTTTTAAAGTGGTTTTCAATTTGAAAAAGTGAGGAATAAATTTTAAGCTATTACGAAATTCAAAACAAATAATATTCGGAATTGTTTCCTACCAAACACTAAAATAACAGACAACAAACTACATATAATAGGAAATTTTAATAACCAACATCAGGTGTTTTCGATAGCCTAATTGCTTATTTAAGATGTGTAATCTCCTTTTCATTTTCAATATGCTATTTCAAATAAAAAGGAATTTCCCTTATTTTTACTATTTCCATTGATGTGTTATTGCTTATTAGTCCATTTTCTCTTTGGACGTAGTATTGTTTTCGATGGGGTATAAGCATTTTCTTTCAATTATTGGATGAATTAATTTAGCTAATTGAAGAAAAAAGATGAAAAAAGAACTGATAGAAAATACATAAGTTCGTATGAGTAGGTACCTATTTTTCTGCGTTTTTACATGTATTAAATAATTGTATTTTTTATACAGATTTGATAAGAGGCTTAAAGTTTTATTCTACACTTAAATTTATATTTACATGAATAATTCATATAAAGTAATTATTAGTGAAATGGCAAAACTTTAATCATTAAAAGTGCGATAATTTGCGTTCATGTGTTATTTTTTTTAAATATCCCTCTACTGATTATTTAAAAAATGTGACTTAAAAATGTAATATTTTGGAGTTAAATTTGCACTTGGAGTGTACATCCTCTTATAATCTAGTTTACTGTTAAAGAACAAACAAGTTTCACATTCGTTTGAAAACCGCACTTAATAATACCCTTAAAAAATACCCTTGAACTTTTCAGGTAAAAACAGGTTTATTTTTCTATTGCTTCTTTTAAATTTTTCTGCTTAAGTCAATTTAAAAATGTAAACAAAAATTCGAGGTTAAAATTTGAAAAAAATATATGAACAATAAAATAACACTTGAAGTTAACGAAAGTTTACGGCTATATTTGGAACCGACGTTTCCTAGGGTCATGGAAGTAGTAAAGTGTACCCCAAGGTGACCATGGGGAATCCATCGAGTTGGCTTACAGAACCATTAACGGTGAAATAAGAAAAATTAAAAATAATTAAAAACTAAAAGAGGTAGAGCAAAAAATTCAGTGATAATAGTGTTCTTAATATCATAAAAAACAAGTAGAAAAAAAATTCATGAAAAGACCTTTAATATTCGAGGAGATATTGGCAAATAGAAATAGCACGTTTTCAGGCTTCAAAAAAAAAGGTTAACAAATTTGCAAGTTCATAACAAGCAATAATATAACTTCTCACAAACTTTAAAATTATAAAACGTTATATTCAATTATTTTCTATTATATTAGGTGGCGAAGACTTTTTTCAAAAGTAAAGGAACATGCTTTTAAGAATGAGAATATTTGTTTAAGTATTTGATCACGAGACTGTAGTATTTACCTAAAATTAAAACTGATATTATAACAAAATCCTGTTGGAAATATGTTTATGCTGGATTTAAACATTTTTCAGCTAAGTTATTCATGAGAATTGAATTTCGAAAGCAATTTCATTACGCTTAATTATTAAGAAAAGTTTTTTACACATTAAAACTATAATTGAACTAAACAGTTCACAGAACACCAACTTGAACTTATATATCCCGAAATCAAGAATTCATTATTCAAAAATCTCTGCGAAGGAAAGTTTTGATTTTCAAATTTCACTGCGGATTTCACTCTTTATAGATCTGTCACGCCGTCGGTTTGATAAAATGGATATTGGACGCCATATCTTTTCAAAAATGGCTCCATTCTGTTCAGTCTTGCTTCGTTGAATTACGTATTCTCGGAAGATTTCTTTTCAAATTTTCACCGCGTTTTCACAGCATTTGTTGGTAGAATATAATGCCTTAGGACTGAATTTAGTTCTTATAAATCGAAATTTAGTGTCTATTCTGCAGATAATACGAAACTAGAGATAAAACTAATGACACCTAGTGGATTATTCTAAAGGGGATTCCAAAATGATAATTTAAAAATTACTAACGAAAGATAAATTTACATGTATTATCTGTTAATTAACACTTCTAGAAGTACCATTGTGTTTTGCTTACATGCGACAAAGTTTATTCGTTTCTTATATCCAAATGTACTGATGTTATAAAAATGCGGTTCATTTAGTCATTTAACCATTTCAATACTGATTACCCCAAATTTACTATTAAAATCCAAAGACAATCTCGGGCAGTCTTGGTCTGAAAGGGTTAAGTAAGTTTAAGTAGATGTTTTGCCTAAAGAATTTGTTTACTTTTCTTCAGAAATAATAAAAAATAGTTATAAATTCGAAACATTTATCTCACAAAGCAGCATATTTTAATTTTAAAACGACTTTAATGCACACAAAAATTAATTCCAATACGCATTTGAAAATTTAAGTATAAGAAAACTAGTATTAGCGATTAGCTTCTCAGGCTCAAAGTTGTGCGATCGGAATTTTAAATACCAGACACGGGATGAGAGTTAATCTTGTGAATTAATAAACTTCCTTAGAATCTAATTCACATTGATTGATAACATACTCGTACATTCTTACTAATGTTTATTCTTGTTTCAAATGTTTGAATTTAAATAAACTTAATGAAATTATTTTCTTTGATCGTTTTAAAATCACACATTTTAAATTTGCTAGTACCAATGTTTGATTAATATATTAAACGTAAGATTTCCTCTTGTAAAAAAGGTGTTAATTTTTCGTTCTTCGTTTATTTTTCTCTAAAATATCCTAGAAAACTGCATTTTAATAAAATTTTCCTACTTTTATTTAAAAAGTAATAAGAGTATATTAACAATTATTAAACATTAAACACTTTTAAAGTTACTTTCTATGCTATTAAAGCAGTGTTTCTCAAACTGAAAGGCACAACCCTATAAGTGAGAGTAGGGAATGTCCAAGGGATGCTAAAAGAAATTATTTGTTATTTATAAATTTAATACATGCTATAAATGAGAGTCTTTTACAAAAATTAAGTTTTATTTTTCAAGCAATGATATCGTTAATAGAATTCACACTGCTTTTTCAGTCATGTATTTTTTATATCCAAGCTACTACCACATAGGGCCAGTGACTAAAAATTTCAGAAGGTAAAACACATTTTCATTCATTTAATAAAATCTCATTTCCTTTTTAAATGATTTTGAAATACTTTTATAAACCTTACGAAAATCTATATCCTGGCACATTTGACATTCTGATACGTAATTAAGTACTTTCAATACATAATTATTGAATTATTTTTCTAAATAACGTCTTTGCTAATCTCCAAATGCTAATACTTTTTTTTATCTTACCCTTAATTATGTGGTCTAGTGCAATAATTTATCTTCTAAATATGCCTAAATAATTGATTCTATAAGTTACTAATTGCAGTAAGGTATATTTTGAGCAAGATTAATGAGCAAACAAATTTTCCTCAACCAATTCAAATGGGACCAGGAAATATCCTGTTAAAGAAAAATACAGTTAATTACTTCAATGGTATTGAGTACCTTATTAGTGAAATTTCTAACACGATAGCAAAAATCGGTAATTCCAGAATGAATCTCTACTAAAGAAATTTGAACTCCCTTTATTTTTATATTAAGAATATTCAATAGAGTATGGAGGATTAAAATGTAACAATCATATTATTACAATGAAAAAATATTAAGAATTATCTTTAAAATTTATGGTACTTCTCGAAGAATCATTTTACCAAGCGTCCACCCTTTAACCTTAAAAGATTTCTATATCCGCCTACGTTTGGCAACTATTTTTTTAAATGAAAATACCCTGATATTTTTATATTTTTGATTCTACGAGTATTTATGTTAGAAACCAATTAGTTAAGCAATTTTAAACCACAAAAATAATTTTTAAATTAATTCAAAAAATCAGAAAACAAATTTAAGGAAATTTTAAGTTAACGGCAAACTTTACAATTAAAAATTTAAATGTTTGAGTAATATTTAACTTGCAATGCAATTTAAATTCAATTATCTAGTGAATGACCTAAGAGTTTTAAGGTAAGACAATTTTTTTTTGAAGTTATAGACTTGTTCTTAAGAATTCATGATTTTACAATAAACATTACTAAAGCTATTATTACTATAAACTATTTTTACAGATAAACAGGCCTTTAGAGTAATTTAGAAATTCTCTTAGGTCATTCATTAGAATGAATACACTATCAACAATATTCACACCAAATTTCACAACAATACAAGAAATATATTTTGAAATATCATGCACACACCGTAACTATACATTTATTAAAAAAAAACTGTTATGAGAAAAATAATTTTGAAGGGACATTTTGCCTGTGATCGGCATGTGATATTCTTTCTTTAAACAGCCGTAACTTTTTTCTTAACTTAACAGTTTTCTTAACAGCCGAAACTTAACAGTTTTAGAAAGCTAAATAGCTATATAAAAATATAGAATAAAAAATTATTATTTTTAATCTAAATTGACGCTTTTAACGTAGGCTTTAACAATGTTTTTAAAAAGTTCAAATACATCTATGCATTTAAAAATTAAAGAGGCTTTTTGACGATACATTGATTTTTAAAATGATGCTTTCAAGATTCACATAAAGAATAAAAAACAAACATACCCCTAAAAAATAAAACTTTTTAAAAATTTCTAGAAATAAAAAATGCATTGTAAGAAATACAGAGTCAAAATTTAAGCATTTCAGTGATAAACAAAGATGAATATTACTTACTTGATCTTTTTAACTATGATTCTAGTCTTAAACATAATACCTACTTTTAAACTTATGGAAATCAGTTCCTGCTCCGATACGTACAATATTAAGGCGTGTAATCAATGTAACTTTTCAAATCTTTATTTTCCATTTTATTCATGGGCCATCAGAGTTTGAGTTCAAATTCTCCTCTGACGTTATATTTATTCCGTTTTATGCATTAATATTCATAAGGACTTTTTAAGCTATTTAAAAATGCAAATGTATTTCTCTAAAACTATTTTTAAGTAAAATGTTTGAGGAGTCAAAATGATATTTGTATGCAATTTCAAAATGCTTGTCATGAGTAACGGTACTTTTGCTACCATTCCTTAGTTCCAACCGGTTTTTTTTAGCTTTTAGTACTTTTTTTACTGACTGAGATATTTTAAAGCGCCTGAGGAAGACGAAGATAAAATAGATGCAAGAGTTTCTGTAAAAAAAAGTATTAAGAAACCGTTTCTTTCAGATATTGTTTTCAGTTTCACAGTAAGGTATTTTATCGAGCAAGAGTAAATGCAGTATGATCTCCCAAAAAGTGAGATGGGGGGGGAGTTACAACTTTTCAAATACCTAAATATGTAAGAAAGGAATAGTTTGTTTGTCAAGTTTTTGTTTTACAAAAGTCTTGAAAAAAGTCATTGAAGGGATCATCTTAAATAATTCCCTGGATTTATCGAAAGAAAATCTATCCATCTCAATCTAGAAATTAAAAGTTCATTGCGTTTTCCTATATAAATTTTCGGAACTGTAAATTTGCAGCTGTTTTGAAATGCCTATCCGTATCTTATAAACGGTAAAATTATAGTTATAAACATGGTACAGAAACTAATCACGATATTCAGTGCCAATAATGAACAATAATTTTAAAGCACTGAAATACGTAAAAGAACAATTACTGTATTAAAAAAAGAAAGATAACTAGAAAATTTTATACATTATTTCGATGAATAAGAAAAGAAGGAAACTCTTTCATATAATGAATGTAAAATAATAATGAATAAATAAGAACCATATAGTTAAACTTGCATTGTTAGAACCTGAAGGAAACATGGGAAAAATTTGAATTATCCAAAACTTTGAGTTGAAAAACCGTTATATCTTCTTAGATTTCAAGCTACTGAATGCTTCAAAAGATTGGTTTGTTAAGAAGTAAATTTAAAAAGATTATGGTTTGAAATATAAAAAAATAGAAAAATAAATGTTTTTCGGCTCAACAAAACTTAATATATAATTTTCGAACACTCAAAATAGTTACTGAAAAGCTACATCCTTTATAAAATCACAGTATACTAAGGTATCCCAAGTCAAAAAACTAGAAGCAGGATAAACCAGCAAACTTTTAAAATATAATTTTAATACCATAAGGTTTTGGAAATAAATAAAAATAACAAAACGGAATATATATGTTATGGGCAAAGTGATTAATCGGA
Organism: Tetragnatha montana; assembly: GCA_963680715.1. Classification (NCBI taxonomy): domain Eukaryota; kingdom Metazoa; phylum Arthropoda; class Arachnida; order Araneae; family Tetragnathidae; genus Tetragnatha; species Tetragnatha montana. Next base: position 21,292,108 of record OY796680.1, on the reverse strand, counting down.
CATTATTAATAATGCCCGAAGTGGAGGCGGGCAAAGTGATAAATTTCATTCATAAATTCCACTGAATTTATCACTTTGCCCGGGCATTACTAATAATGCCCGGATTTATAACATTGCCCGTAACATATATACTATTTTCTAACACTTAAAATAATTAAATAAGTTGAAAAATTATGTTTTCTGTTATATAAATATCTGAGACTTTAAATGGCAAAAAGTTCGCAGGTAATTACTAAAGCAGATTTCTCCACCAATTTAACTTTTTTATGTTGATGTCCGAAGTTTAGGACCGTAATAGGATCGTATTAAGAAAGAGGATTTGCTTGTGCCTTCACTGATGGCTCTTCAGATAAAACTTTGACTAATGGTCACTTTTATATTAAACCAGAGGTTTTTATTATAGCTGCCGTATTTTTTAATGTTTTCTGAACGGTGAATTGACGAAAATTTGTAAAGGTTTGAAAATGTTATTAAAAAACACATTTAACTCCTTCGAATAAAAGGAATTTGAACTTCATATAAAATCTACGAATTTGAATATTGGTTTGATTAAGGAACCAGGAGAAATCTTTCAATTTGTGGAGAATATTGACGATTTTCAATTAGAGACATTTATTTTTGTTGCACTGTGTTAAATGGGTGTTTTTTTTTAAATATAAAGGCTAATATAATGAATTTCAAAGCTCCAGTTTCCAAAAGAGTTTGCTACTTCCCTGGATTAGATCAACATGACTTATTTCTTTACAGTGCTCTCTCCCCAAGGACTGCATTTCAAATTAAGTTACACAATCTTAATCAATTTTTACTATCATTGTTTAAAATTTCACTTTAAATAAACTTACTGAAACTACTCTGAATGCAATATACTTAAAACAGATAGGTCTTAAGCAACTTCTCTACCAAAGGTCTATTCAACCGCCTCATAGGATTCAATTGTTAGTGAGAATTTCAAAGTTAGATTTTCGAATGATCCAATCTAATTCCCGAGCTTGTTTGAGAAGATCAAATGGAATCCTTTTAGTGTAAGTGGTTTAAATATATTAGAACTTGATTTGTGGATGAGAAGGTATATTACCTGCTAACTAAGAATTGAAACCCATTTAAAACTTTTCAAGAGAGTTGATGAAATGAATTGTTCAACGAAATCAAATGCTTTTTAATTACCTACTCATAAATACAACTTCTTTGTTTAGAAAAAATTATAATTTTTTCGCTTCAAAATACAGTGTAAAAAATGTTCGCTGTGTTTTCAGAAAAATTTCCAATTTTATCGACAATATCGGAAAATTCTTGTATGAACAACTGTTTTTCAGGTATAAAGTAGACTATGAAAATTAAGGATGATTTTCCTAATTCCTTGTTTCTGAATGAACACACTCGGTTTGAAAGATTTAATGCGCTTAAAATCTATTTAAATTATTATTGGATACTTGGCTGATATAAGAGTAGGCTATAAGTATACTTGTAAAGTAAAAAGTTATTGAAGCACAAATATTTTTTTTAAAAATGGAATAGTTCCTTGATGATATAGGAACACGTATCTTCAGATTCTATTTAAGACACATTGATTTGAGTAAAACTCAGTCATTGTGCAAAATTGCAGAGTTCCAGCTTACCGAAAGTACATTAAAAACTATTGTCACGTTTACCGATACAGACAGGCTAAGAAAGTTTCAAAAGAATATCACGTTAACTGTTTAATTGAAATTTGTAAATTTAAAGCAGAAAATACTACAAAAAGGGAGAGAATTTATGCAATTTCTTTGAAGAAAGTTGATGCTGATGTGATGGAAAGAGTTTAGACATATTACAGCCCGACTTAGGCCGTTTCATTTTCTTCCTCCAGAAAGTTGATGGAAGTTTTTTTAGTAAACCTATCTGTTAACATGGCAAATACTAGCTACTATAAACAAATTCAGCCACATAAGCAGTGAAAATAATAGCTGTATAATATAATAAACTTTTACTATTACTCTCAATCTACCATTCATCTTACTATTATTTTCAAATATATGGCGCTGGAGAAAAAAAAATATCGTATTATAAGAAACAGTAAAAATAAAGGTTTTATTTTTTCATGTTGTTGATCAAGCAAAATAAATATATAGCTCAAAGGCATACTGTAAGAAAACAGTTTGATTTCTGTATATGAATGCTTGTTGTCTTATTCTCAACCAATTGTTTTACAAATACTACATAACGTGAATTCTGCACCTCTTAGAAAATTGATATTAAGTAAATAGTATAGTTTAATTTCGCCTGATGTAGTTCGGAAAAAAAATATTTATTGTTTTATAAAATTACCAATAAAGTTCTTGAAACCTGTAATCCCCACAGAAATATATTATATTCAGAAAATTTCCGGTAAAATGGCAATTCTAGGAAATGTTTACTGAAAAACCTCACCAATTAATCTAGCATAGATGTAAATTTGAATTAAGCGGTTCTGTCATTCAATTATTAACATAAGATTTGGGTAAATGAGTGCCAGATCTCATTCTAATATCCCCTTGAGGTAGTATTGAAAACTTATCACTAAACACAAGATTTTTAATTTGGAATATACAGTAGAGGCAACCTGGATGTATCGATGAGGCATCAATTCAATTAATCGAATAATTGTGTAATGTCGAGAAATTGTGTGTAATGCATTACCTCGGGAAAAGATACCCCTAAATTGGAGATTCGAATTGATTTAAATTAATGTAAATGTTTCTACCTTGTTTCGAGAGAAACAGGGTTTAATCGTTCTAGTTTCAAATTTCATGTGATTGAATCCTTTTGAAAGATATAACAATTAGTTCAAAGTAGAGCAACTCATTAAGAAATAAGTGTCTATGAGCATTTTAGAGTTATGTTTGAAAGTTTTTTTTCTATTTAAGATTTATAAAGGCTAATAATTATCGAATTGAAAACCTTATATTCCTCAACTTTATGCCAACTTTTATCTTCTTAAGTTTAATTCTACATAGTTTTATTAAAAATGCAAACCATGTTTATGTGTTTAAGTCAGTCATTAGATAGAAGAAGATTATTTCTATGGAAGTATAAAAACAAGAGTTAGAATTTGGTAACATTAAGTTGAATTAATTTTTATCAGGTATTAGTGAGAAAAAAACATAAACAAATGTCCCAATTAAAATACCCAGATAATGTAAAGAGGAATTATTTGTATAAGAAAAGAAAAGAATTTCAAGGAGCTTCACGGAATTATAGTTCTTATTACCTTTTGACAATTTAAATTTTTAAAAAAGATTTTAGGACAGTTTTTCATTAAATAGAACAAATAAATAATTTTGATACAACTTTTCACCTTACTGCTTATTTCTACTATAAAATGTCATAAATTATAAAATGAAAATGAAATTTTACAAAAATAACACAAAAATAAAATTGGCAGTAAGGTGGATAACAATTTAAAATAAAATTTAATGCTTCACAGAAGTGCGAAGTAAAGATCCACGTCGTCAATGTAATTAAAAATTTAAACAATTTTCTTTTAAATGCTCTGGTAACTCTGGTAAACTGTTAAATAATATAGGGACACGGTAAAAAAAGTGTGAACATTAAATGTGTGAAATTTATTGCTATAAATGTAAAGTAGAATTCTAAAAAAAGGCATTATATGTCTTAAAGGTAACAAATTGCGAGATTTAATCTATAAAGGTTTGACTGGTTATTGTTTAGGATTTTAAAGCATTTATTTTAGATTGTAATTAAAAGGTTGAGTTAATTAAAGGTTTTGATAAGATTACAATGACGCTGTGTTGGATTTCACATTAAACGCGGTTAAAGAAAAGTCAAAATATTGTTACTGCATTGCGCAATAAGTATGAAATCATTCAGTTCATACAGAAATAAAATAAACTTCCTCAAGCTATAATAGACGGTAAGAATGAATTCCTTTTACAGATAATCTATAATTAAGCAATGAGCATTTCTGGCTTAAGAACACATAAAGTACTTTTCCAACAAATATATAAAAGTATCTAGCGGCTGCTTCCAAAGCTTTTGGATATTTTATGGTTGAAGGAGATTATGAAGGAATTTAGGGGAGTGTATAAATAATTTGAAGATAAGTCTTATATTTTTCCATCATAAAATGTTTTTTTAAAGCTTTTATACAAAGTTTTTTACATGGTAACCTGTTTTAAATTGATATCATCCTCTCCTTATTTGAAAGTACGAGTATTAAAGACTTATTATTCATTGTTGAAAGGCGATATCTTCAAGAGCTTATAGATTGTCGTAAAAAATTAAAAAATTTCTAACAACGTAAAATACTTTACTTTTTTTTCATTTCATTTCCCTCATCAGGTGGGAGAAAATCCATAGTACTTATTTCAATGATAGAATCTTTATTTATGTGTAACCGAGTAACTTTTTTATTATGAAACACGAGGACCGAATAGAAAATTTTCTACGCAGTGAAACCTTTCTAAAAGATGTTTCAATCTGAAAAACACACATTATTATTAATTTTTATCTTTTGAAAATAATGGATAAAAAATAAATGATTTTGATTACTTCGAAAAAGAAAATAAAACAATACTGGAATACGCTCTACACAGAATAAAAGTTTCATTTTCATAAAAAAAAATTAAGTTTATAAAGACTTTTTTTCAAAAACAAAAAATTTCTTTCTGAAAATTTTAATTAAATTTGTTATAAAATTTAAATTACACAGGAGTAATAAATTGAATACATTTTAGAGAAGTTATTTTTAAGGTCGCAAGCATGTTTTGATAACTTTTTCAAACTTCTTTCACGTTTTGCTATCTATTCCTAAGCAAATCCCGAACTCCTCCTAAAATTTGATTAGCAACTTGTTAACCCACTTTAGTAATACTCTATTCTGTTATAAAAGTTTAGAACTTTAAATTCAAATAAAGATCTTACTCGGCTTGAAATGACAATAAATGTAATAGTCTAAGAGCTAGCAACGATTTCGACATAGAATTTTAGGTAGGCTGGTTCTTTAATATATTTTTCCCTATGCTTTTTCAAACAGCATGGGGGCGGTCTGGTTGCCGGTAAACGTTGCGTTTTTTACTGCGCATCACACCTTTACAGGTAAAAACACTAATTTTTAAATAATTTTAGGAAGATTTTTTTTCTTTTTCACTATATTCTATACATTATTGGAAACATGAATTTATTATTGCCAGACATTTTTGTGGTTAAAAAGACTGCGCCAGACGCTACTTTTTATGAACAAAAAAAATAAATTTCAAACCATACCAACAAAACTAATAGGCGGAAAGGAGACTGGACTACATTACACTATTAAATAGTGTAATGTATTCCTATCTCTATTCCGCCTATCTACTTTGTCAGACCGATTTATTGTTGTAGATGCGGCATATGCCAGTTATAAGAGTTATTAAAGAGAAACAGCAGCGGCAAAGTAGATAGGCGGAAGAGAGACTGGGCTACATTACACTATTTAATAGTGTAATTTAGTCCAGTCTTCTTTCCGCCTATTAGTTTTGTTGGTATGGTTTGAAATTAATTTTTTTTGTTCATAAAAAGTAGCGTCTGGCGCAGTCTTTTCAACCACAAAAATGTCTGGCAATAATAAATTCATGTTTCCAATAATGTATAGAAGATAGTGAAAAAGAAAAAAAAATCTTCTTAAAATGATTTAAAAATTAGTGTTTTTACCTGTAAAGGTGTGATGTGCAGTAAAAAACGCAACGTGTACCGGCAGCCAGACCGCCCCCACGCGTGTTCAAAAAAGCATAGGGGAAAATATATTAAAGAACCAGCCTACCTAAAATTCTTGCTTTTTCGACGTTGGTAGCTCTTGTACTATAAGTTTAATATTATAATTAGTAATCAATAATTAATGTAACTTTTATATAAGATTTTTCAAGTTACGAGATATTTTTAAAATTAAAGTGCTTTTAATATCTTACGTAAGCATCTCTCTTATCCCCCCATATGTATCTCCCTTATCCCTGTTGAAAAAAGAATAAGCAAATAGCAACCTTCTTTCCTCTTAGGTGCTTATATAATATTTCAACAACTCATTTTATTAAATGGGCATGAATTATTTAATGATGTCATATGCCAAGGATAATTAAACGTATAATAAAGTATTCATTAATAAACATGCTGTAGAGAAAGTTAAGATATAATATAGGTTGAATTCCGTAAAAAAAAAGAGTGAAAGAGAAAAATATCTTAAATGGAAAGTACGACTCTAAAGAAGATAATTCATACTGTTTATTTCCCCAAACACACAACACTTGTGTATGAGAAATAAAATACATTAGCTTTATTTCTGAACATTTTTATTAAACTACAGTTCTTTCCATGACTCCAAACATTTTTTTTATAAAATGAAAACACTTTAAACATATTTAGAGAATTGTCTTGATTGGTTTAAAGGTTTTGACTAACATAATATATTTATTTACTGAAGATAAAATCCAGTCAGAGAAAAAAATAGTAAAAATACGACGAGTAATTAAGATTTAATGAAAATCTTACAAAGCAATTATTCCTTTTATTTAAACAATATTAAATTAAAGCTTACAAAATTAAAGTAACTAATCCAGTTTCAATCAATTCGAAACGTAGTAAACTAAATCTTATTAAAATACACAAAAGAGGAACTAATATAAGAATGCAGTATTTATCTTCACTACAAAATAACGGTTCTCGAATTAAAATATCCATCAACTGAAAGGTTAAAAAGGTATGATAGAAATTTTTTTTGCATACTTGATTGATTCTTGGGAGTATGCTTAAAACTAGGTTTACAAACCAATTTATTTGCTTCTTATTTTGAAAGGAAATTAGTGTTTCAAATAAATTTAGTTATGTTTCTTATGTTTGTTCCAACAATCCGAAGGTATTTTTTTCAATAATCCAATTATTTTAGTATTTATAGTTCTAATAGCTATTACTAAGGTAAATAACTCATTTTATTTACTAAGAATAGAATCTAATTGTAGAAAAATATAACAAATACTATTAGTTAAGAGAAAAGAACGAAAATTCGAAATTCTTTTATTTAATAAATTTTTATATTATATTTATTCTCTATTTGTATCCATACTCCGTAGTTCTTAAGTTGTACAATAACTTTCTAATCTTTAAATTAACTTACAATTTTAAATTATTGATTTTTCTTCTTTCTAAATCAGGTTCTTAAGTTCAAAATAAATTCTGCCGTTTATCCTCAATTAAGAAACGAGGTTTATACTTATTATTAATACTAAAACAAGCTTGTTACTTACATACTTACATTCTTACCGAAATATAATGTTTCTTGTCACAAAATAATGATTTAACGCTTTGTTTGGCAGTAATAATTCAGGGATTGTTATTTTAATTTCTCTAGGAACAATCAAATGTATGAATTGGAGTGAAAATGACCTCAAAACGTTCGGGGGATATTTTTTTTTTTTTTTTGGAGAAGGTATAAACTTGGCTATTTGTCGTACTAAATATTGAGTAAAAACCTCATTTCATTTACAGTTCATTATTAAGGCTCAACGCTCAACAGTCTACAAGTTTTTTTTTAAATTATGCACTTAATAATGAGATAATGTGAGACGTTGTGTGTGATGGCACATTCTGTATCCCCCTTGATCACACCATTTTCATTTTAAATGTTAAAGTCACCCCGAATTTCTGTCCAAATTAACACCTCTAGCTTAGCATATATGTAGCACACTTAGCTATTTACAATGGCTATTTTAAATATGTAAAAAAATATTATTAAACACATTATCAATCAGAATATCGCAATCACAGGAAGAAAAATCTTAACTTTAAGGCGATGTCTTTAAACCAAATGCATTTGGCAAAAAGTTACGGAACTGGTATTCGGTTATTTTCGGAAACAGTTGGTTATTTCCAGCTGTTTCACCTTATCGTCCCCTTTTAACATGATTCTGCACAAGCACGTTCGAGTTACAACCGTTAAGTTCGTGACAAGAGACTTGAATAAATAACGTTTTATTCATGAAGTAGAATATATGAAAGTATGGATTTCAAAACCAGATCATAATCTCGTGTGTAATATAGTATACTCACTCAAAGATAGAAATGTGTTTCAGAAAGATAGTGAGTGGCATTTATTGGTAATTATGGCATTATGAATTCGTAGAGACAATTTGATTTAAACTGTTGCGTAAAAATGGTGAAATATAATTTCTCTTGTCTGTAAATCAAATTACTTTCATCGATCTCAATTTTATCATCTATCTTCATTTAGAAGTTCTAGATTTTTAAATGAATGAAAATGGAATAAATTCCTTTTTGTTTTCTGTGAAGGTGTTGTGTATCAACTATGCTTAAGAATTTTTGAGATCTTAAAATTATAAATATTCGATTGTGTTCAATGACGTGCAAATGAAATGTTATTATAGGTTTCAAGAGTATCTCTACTCTCACGGCTTTTACACAATAAAATATGAATTTTGAATTGTACCTAGAATTGAGTAGCTATCCGAAAAGCAAGGAATAATTTTGACTACCTAAGTTTCCTAATTATAGTAACTGATAATTATACATTTTTATAATCATAATTGTTTCTACTAATTTTAATTCAGTTCATTACTTTAATCGAATGTTAGTTTCATAGGAGTCGTAAATACGAGATTTATCCACCCTTCATTAATTACGTTTATGTAAGCAAATTCGGATAAACGTCGAATACATCGTTCCACAACTCATTGCTCAAAAAAGCCTCCTAATTGGGTAGTTTCCTGAAGTAATCATGTTCTCCTAAGAATTTATTTGAAGTAAACGAGGTTATCAAGATGGTTGAATCGATTTTAAATTTCAACTTTCTTTTAGTAAACTAGGCCATTTAGCTTATTTTCTCTTAATTTTAGAATTTTTTAATAAGTAAATTGCGTAATTTTCTGACTTAATTTTCAAATTTTTCAAGAATGACACAATGGCCGTTATGACACATTTCTTTTTATTATTCCAAATTAGCATCCCCTTTACACATAACAAACGTATTAAAATAAATTACACTTATATAACACCTTAAAAATTGTAGGATTTTATGAATTACTAGCTGGTGTACCAGGCCTTGCACGGGATAAAGTAATTAACAAAAGTGTTTTTTTCTTTCAAAATGCCTGCATATTTAAAATTTTGTAAAAGTGAAGTTTCCAAACCCATCCCAGAATCGCGCGTGTAAGTTGACACAATGTCACATAGTACATATCCAAATGCGATTTTACTTATACAGAGATATTTCTGTTAATCAAATTAACACTTGACTTTAAATTAAAATTTTCTTTAATGAAACAAGTTATGTGAAAAATATAAAATTTAAACTAAATCTAAACACAAAAGAGTTACAAAGAATAAACAAAGCGTTATTTTAAAAAAGTTTCTTTTTTAAATTCGGAGACTTTGTCAGATATAAAAAATGGTTGCATATTCTTTTCTCAAGTTTTAATTTTTTAGAAGTGAGAAACAAGAAATCCCAAATGGGGTTAGTTTGTTTTAAAATGTCACGAGTGACAAATGTAAAAGAACAAATGTTACAAGGGTAACTTTTACGGGTTAAAATAAAAGACTACTAACGAAACATAAATTTCAAATAATATGGTGTGATAGAAAATAATTAATGGCACATCAAGGAGTTTTTATAAAGATTAACAACTTGGAAAAATTTCATTTTAAAACAAACTTAAATTGTATAAACTTTTCGAATTTTTCTTTATTTTGATTTAAACGTAATAGCATTTTTAAATTTAAGAAGAGAAGTACATATTTAAATACTACGTTTGAATATCTTCTCAAACCAGAAGGGAATATGTTTGACTTCGATAGTTGATAGCGACGAATTTAAACATAACTTATTCATAAGACATTTGAACTGTTTTTATGATTAGTATTAAAAGGAAACGATAACTTCTATGCGATCTTTTTTTATTTTTGCCAATGTAAGATGTTAAAATTTTCTCTAAAACTCAGTCTAATATAGAAAATTATTAAAACGAAAATTCAAAGCTTTGGTTTTCGTTTCTTTAGGCATAAATTGAATATTAGGATATTATTTACCTCATTTGATATTCTATTATGATTTAAAACACCCTTCTTAAATGCCTAATAAATTCAATCTCTTGCTTAAAAGTAATTGAATTTGTCGAATAAAACTAATTTTAATATCAGTTTCAATCATAAAATGCTTGAAGATATTTTTCAAAGTTGTATTTTCCTACTACATTCAAAGAGAATATTCATTCTATATATTCAGAGAATGTAAATATTCCTTTCCCTAAGCGATAAAAAACAGAAATATCTTTATGCTAAAGGGAAAATTTAACATGAAAATCTGTTATGAATTCATAACGAGATTATGATTTCATACATTCATAAGCATACCGAAGTAGTTTAGATTTCAGTAGGAAGATTTCTATTCATCGAAAAAACTATTACCTAATGCATTGTTAATTTAAGTAGATATAGAGTGTTTGGTAGGAAACTAAGTTGTATTCCTCTATAAGATTTTTTTAATATCTTAAGTCGACCGTGCTAAAGCGTCTTCTAAACGGTCATTGTCAAAGCCTTCAATGGCGTTTTCTGAAATTTTCTGAACATTTTGCTTTTGAAGTATTTTTTAACACTCGCTTGATGCTTTTAAAAGCTCATGTCTATCAGAGCGTTGTTTCATCGGTTCGATCAACGCTACATTTCGGATCTTTTTCTTTATAAACTATTTTGATAACTTTATCTGTACGTCATTTTTATTAAAAAAAACCCAAGAATTTTTTCACAATTATTGACAAATAAATGATATTTTTTTCAGTACGTTCAGTAGGTTTTGAGATAAGAAATTGAGCTGATGAAGGTGATTTCTATTGATACAATTTAGAATAAATTCTGCTTCTTAAAAATCCCTCCCAAATCGATTGGGTAAAACATACTTAAAGGAATGATTTAACATTCATACACATCGAATTACTATCATCTTCTTCTCTGAACTCGGTAAAAATCAGTACTAATGTATTTTTGATCTATTTTTAATTGTAAAATATGCGCACTTTAAAAGTTCTGAATGCGTTTTAAACCTAAAAGCTGTCGATATCAAGGGTTTAGGAATAACCCCCTTGGCAATCCGAATTTTTGTACTGCATTTAAATGCTTTTAAATATTTACTAGGGGAAAGGGGGGGGGCTAATGTGACATTTCTTTAATAAATGTTAGTATAAAACGATAAATGAAGTTATTATAATTTTTATAAATTCAAAACGAATTTACATTTATGTTTATAAAATTATTCCTAGAAAGTAAAAACCATTATTCATCTTTATGTTATATCAACTTTTGTGATTTAATACTATTATCCCGTTAGCTTTTATACTTGAGGTATATATTGGGACAAAGTGCCGGACTAAATAGATATACTATAGAATTCAAAAATAAAATCAATTTACGAATTTTAAAGGCTTTTCTATTAACAATACTATATGCAAAAACTGTTGTGGATTAAATTGCAGCATTAAACATCTTAATTCCACAATTTCTTCGAGAGTGTTTAGGTTTCACTAATCCTATCAAATGCTTCACTAATTAGAATTATCCTAATTTGTTTGTCTGAGATGTTTAAATTTGTCCAATTCAAAAAAAATTAGTCCTTTTTTGGTTTTATATGATGTTAATGGCTTTCTAATTCTGTTTCCATCCAACCTAAGTATATATGAAGTCAAACAAACACTACAATGTTCTTTTAAATAAATATTCAGCTACATTAATTTGTCCCATTAGCCCCTCACAAGACATGTCCCATTATCTTCCACAATGGGAAAATTTACAATTCTAGAAATTGTTCTCTACATATGTATTTCAATACTTTTTCAGCAGTATTTTCTTATTCTCCAATATTTTTAGAATCAATAACAAAATTTAATACTATCTATGGCTTGTTGAAAACAAACTTGGCTTTTTTCTGCTCAACAAAAACCTGTCATGGCAGATATTCTATGTCGCAAATGTTTGCTAGACCTGTTACCAATCATTGATGTATAAATCTTTACTAAAATATTTATAATATGGAAAAAATCCGTTTGTCCCACTAGACATGCGTCCCATTAATCCCCAATTTCCTCTATCAGTTCAAAAAAATTTATTCTCTCCAGACATAATTACCAAATATACTTTTATTCTAAAAAAAGTATTAGAGATTAGAAAAGTATGATACAATCATAAAACCTGTATTTCATCCACATTTCTCCTCTTTCCATCATTTTCTTTCTAAATGTTTATGAATCCAAGTTTATTTCATCGTGAATGGTTTATTGAATACATTCTATTTCATTGAATATGCATTTCATATTGTCCTTATTAACTTCATAAATCTCTAGGAAATAATGCATAAATGCCATTATCAATATCTGGAACATTCAAATAGCAGAAACATTGTTTCCCTCCTTTGGGAAAGCCAAGAGGATGAATAGAATACTGTGTTTTAATGGCACTGCGTCTACCCATAGAGATGACTGCTGAAGGGTTACCAGAGAAGGTTCATTTCATGGTCTCAGTGATGTCAATCGGTTGCGGGTCTTAATCAAGGGAGCATCTAAGATACGGAACCATGAATATAAACTATGGTTCATCTTGGTTGCATATCATTTAGGTTAGCTTTGAAACCAAAGCATATATAAGGGTTTAGAGTAAAGTATTATAGCTATAGTTCCTATTCTGTTTTATTTTTGTGATTTGAAACTTATTATGATATAACTGGCTGTTATCGTGTTTTAGATGTTTTTGGACTTTAAAGGAAAATTTTAGATATTTTGGACAGTTATGGATTTTTAAATTAAAAATTGACAGATTTTTTTGTTTGATTTTTTTTTAATTTCGAGGGTATAAGGAAATGGAAAAATTGCGTAAAGAGTAGAGATGTTTTCAGTCAATATTAATCCATTTGAAAAAGCCGAAATACTTTCGTTTTGCATTTATACCTTGTGATTTATTAGCTTGTCCTTTTGGGTTAATTTATCCACTGTACAAAGTTTTTGTATAGTAGTACTTCCCATACTCAATATACAGGGTGTTTCAATATGTCCGTCACCACCCAAGCTCTTCACAGTCATATTTCTTGTGCAGAAAACACAAAAATGCCCAAAGAACTGTACCTCTAGTTTCACCAGTTCTAGTTTTCTGACCCATACTTTTCGAGAAAATTGCAACAAACAAAAAAAAGGTATAATGTCATATATCCGGTTTATGCTAAAAAGGTTTACGGAAAGCGTGAAAAAATTATTCTCTAAGATGTTAAAATGATATACTTTGCATAAATTAAGTTTTTATCGTACTATATCACGCCATATTTTCCAAAAAAAAAATAAAAGCCGTCGTAGAGGTATAGTTCTTTTGGCATTTTTGTGTACTACACGCAAAGAATCTCCTGTGCAGAGTTTGGAAGACTTGTTGAAACACCCTGTATTGGAACTATACATTGTAAAAAAAATCCCGTACAAACTGGCATACGTTGGCATACGGCATACTGACAAACGGTTTAAACAACGGTGTTTTACCTTGCAAAACAGAAAACATGGATTAAAATGGTAAACGCCGTTGTTTTTACGGATTTACTTCGTAATTTTTTACTGTTTTCCACAACCAACCCAGCTGCCAGTTTAAAATCGTAAATTTTACTGGAATTTTTTACAGTGTAAAGCTAATTTTGATTAATTTCTTTTTAGGAACTGTAATCCTCGAGATTGACAGACTGCTGACTTTCTAGGCACTATTGGGTACGATGACTGCAAGCAGCTTACCTGCGGTATGCTGCAGAGAAAACTCGCCGACCAGGCCATCCGAAGCATGATGTTGGTCCTCCTCTGCGCATCGTTGACCCTGAGCGGGTGCACGATGGCCGTGTATCGGTCCAGACTGATGCAGATGAGCACCATGGAAGATAGGTAAGGGCCGAACGCCCTCATGAACAGCATGAGTCTGCACGCGGCGTCCCCGGCGATCCACTGGATGGTGATCCGCCACGAGATCTCCAAGGGGATCATCACGAAGGTCACCAGCACGTCGGCGATGGTCAGATGCAGGATCATCTTCTGCACGCGCGACTTGCGACGGCGGATGCGGAGGAGGTTGATGAGCACCGGCACGTTGCCGGCCACTGCCAGCACGAAGAGCACCCCGTAGACGATGGCTTCGATGCGGGACTCCTCGGTGAAGGTCAGGAGGTCCGGCAGAAGCTCCGGCAGGGAGGAGTTGTAGGAGTGGTTGTTGTCTGGGGGGTCGCTCTGGTTGTGGAAGGTGGGTGGGTCGTTGAGACGAGAGAGGGGCGGAAAGTCCATTGCTCCTTTCGGGGGGGGGGCTTCAGTCCGGCATGGCGGCGGGTGTGTTCGGCAGGATCCGTCAGATGGGGAAGTGTGCTCTCTTTAAGATGGGGAAAATTTTGAGGTGGTTTAACTAAATAAATTGAGGCCTACTGGTATCTCGAACTGCTTTGCCTGTAGGACCCTGCAATGTAAAAAAAGGTTTTGTTCATTAATGACCTTGAAGTATTCAAGTTTAAATTTTGAAATTATAAGAAAGGTTGTAGTATAATAAGCTAGTCTGAATATCAACGAAGGGCAGCTGATGGAACCGCTGAGAAAAGTATGACCTCTTTCCTTCCTTTGTTATTCTTTTCTGCTCTATTGGATCCAGAATTAGTTTTAATATACTGTTATGTTTTCCCCATGAAAATATTATTACTATACATCTCCCTTAATAGTTAAAAATGGTTGAAATGCATTTTAAACAAAATTTGGGGCTTAAAAATGTATGTTTAGAAAGAATTACGTCTTAGGATGATACTTTTCTAATTCGCCACTTGTGATTTTTTAACCCTTTCAGTCCTACCGCCCCAAATTTACAATAGGATTCAATGGCAATCTTGGGCGGCATAGGACTGAAAGGGTTAAAAAGCGCGTCCGATTGGAAAAACCGCCTTATTTTGGTATTTCGAAAGGAAAAGATAAATACGCCGCGGGAAAACAAACATTTTTGAAAAACAGACCGTTATTTTCGTCAAACTGTCAAGGAAGATTGCAAGATAAAAGCTGAAAATGAGGTTCATCGAGTGAATTTTTCAAATATATATTTTGGATCTTCTCTTTTATCCAGTAGCAAAGCTGTTTATAAGGGAAGGGGGAAAACATCATGATAACGATTGAAGGACCTAGCATGTTTTCAAAGTCCGTTTTTCTATCCCTGGTACCACTTTTTATTTGGAAAACAAATCCTTAAGATAAGACTTTAAAACATTGTGTTCTCTGAAAGTAGTTTCTATATTTGAGTTATCTTTCCAATTCGATGCAGCTTTATCCGTTTATTTCAAGTATTCAATATTATTATAGTTATTCAATCATAGTTATATTATAGTTTATTTCAAGTAAGTCAATAGTATGCAATAAAAGCAAGTCAATAGTATGGAGTATTTAATGCCAACAAACTATTTGCAAGGGGATTTCAGAAATATAAGATCATCCGGAAAGTTCTGAACCTTTTACAAAGTTTGGTGGGTTTTTTTTTTTGAAAAACTGGTAATAGAGCATTTTCAATCACATGACTCGGACCTAACAACGGCCTTAGCAACAGAAAATGTTACAGTTTTTTGCCCTACAGAGGTTAATGGAGGCTTTACACCCCCGAGGTTTGCGATTTGCGATTTGCGTTTTGCGGCGAAAACGGGAACCGCAGAAACTCAGCGACCGCTCGAAGGAGGGCGCTAGAATCGATTTACGACACTAGCGGCTGCCGCTAATGCCGCCGCGACAGTTTTGGTTCCCGCGCATTTTCGAAAGTGAAGTGCGAAAGTGAAGACATAATATATTAATTATAAGAAAAAAAGACAAAATGTTCAAACGTGATCAAAACCAAAACCAACAACGGTGCACAATGGTCAACAAAGCACGAAAATGCGCGGGAACCAAAACTGTCGCGGCGGCATTAGCGGCAGCCGCTGCGGTAGTTTCTGCGGTTCCCGTTTTCGCCGCAAATCGCAAAACGCAAATCGCAAATCGCAAACCTCGGTGGTGTAAAGCCGCCATAACAGTTACAAAAATGACTAGCCGTGGAATTCTTCTATTGAAGCTTTTGCAATCACGTGACCCTATACCTAAAAACCGCCTTAGCAACAGATACCTCGTTACCTAGCAACCGCCTTAGCAACAGTTAAAAGCCCTACAAAGGTTAACAGTTAAAAGAAAATAGCTGGTCGGGACGTCACCTTAAAACACTCTATAGGTGGAGATTTCAAACAACAAGTATTTTGATTTACATGTATTTATGAATATAATGTATGGTTTCGGTAGTTCTGGTGATATTATTTCTTTTCAAAATGGCGGCTGAAAAAGAAGACCTCACACGGCGATTTTAAGTTTTGCTGTATATTAACAATATTTACATTAAGATATCAAAGTTTCAAGATGATTCGATATGTTTGAGATGGGAAATTTTGGCTTTAAATTAACATATAACTGGTAATTTTTCATAGGTTTTTTAGCGCTTCCCTCGTTCCGTTGAGCAGCTGAGATGAATGCAGATGTTTTTCTGAACCAAAATGCTTATTTAAATATGATGAGAATATTTTTCCATAATATCATTGTTTTATTCATTTCCAATTTCCAACGAGGTGTTGCTTTTTTTAGTGTTTTCGTATCAAGAAAAGAATCACTTCGTTCGCTTACTGTAATTTTAGCGAGCGTAATTCTGACAAGCTAAAATATTGTGTGCTTTATATCGCACCAGTTTCTGAACCTATATTCAAAGATAACTTAATGTACTACATATTTTAAAATACTTGGGTCTATCTGTAAGCTTTCTAATTGATTTTCACGGACGTAGCTATAGATTTTACAAGGGGGGGTGTTCAAGAATTCACTTTACAAAGAAAAATAAAAAACACATAACATTACTTAAACATAATTACATAACATAATTACTTAAAATAATGTTAAAATCAATTTGACTCTCGAGCAAAGTTGTTGGTAAAGTTAATTAACTTTTAAATAACTTTCAATAAAACATATTTAATTAAGGTATATGTAAAATATTTATTTATGATCAAAATAACAAAGATAAAACAGTAGGTACGCCTTATTGCTAACTTATGTATAATTTCTTCGCAATCCATCAATTGCACCTCCAAATCACGATGAAAACTCATTAGAGAAAGTCCCAGTAAGTCTGTCATCTCCCATTTTATTTCTAATGTAAGTTTATAACCTCTTTAGAGTGGAGAAACTTTTTTCAGGGGTCGCAGTGGACACTGAAAGTGTAGCTAAAACATGGTTTTCCAACTGGCGGCTCGCGAAGCTCCCTGAAAATCCCCTTAAATAGTATCTTTGGAACACTTTTTATCACATCAAAATTTAAATATTTTGGGGGGAGGACCCCCGAACCTGCCTTCCTGCCTATTACATTAAGGAGAGTCTTTGGTCGGTCGTTTTTTATGGTGAAAAATTAAAAGTTTGAGGTTTGAGAGGGAAGTTGTTTACCTTGAAATTCCCCCTGAGCATAGCAAGGGGTTATAAAGGCTTAAGTCAAACTTTATCACGAGGAGGGACAAAATGGAGTATCATAGGCGTAGGTTCAACTTTTTGACTGGGGGGGAGGCAAAATATATAAGACGAAGGGGTTCTGGCCCCCCAAATGTTACTAATAGTTTACCCCTTTCCGAGTAAAATGTAGGGCAAATGTGAATTTTTGTGAACTTAATTCACAATTATTTGTGGTTAATACATGTCCTCAAGTAAAAAAGGGGGGTCTGGGGGGTCCTCCCAAAGAAAATATTGTGAAATTTGACCCGAAAAAGTTGTATTTTCACTCATTTTTTGGATATTTGGGATAGGAACCTTTCTGTTTGGCTGACATAAGGTTAAGGCTAAGGGGGGGGTCTGGACTCCTTATATACGTCCATGTTGATTTTGATGTCGTTCTAGTGAAAATTTCTTTCAAATGATTTACAATTACTGAGGGTGGTTTTACGCAAAAACATTTACGGACGTTTTGGGACCAAAATTTCCCATCTTAAACTAATCAAATCACCTTGAAACTCTGATATCTTAATGTAAACATTGTTAATATACAGCGATACATATACATACAATGTAATATACATACAATGAATTATGCGTACTTCCTAGGTTTTTAAACAAAAGAAAAAAATTATTTGAAAATCGTCGTTTGAGGTCTTCTTTTCCAGCCGCTATTTTGAAAAGAAATAATACCACCAGAACTACCAATTCCATATATTATATTCATAAATATATATAAATCAAAATCCTCGTTGTTTGAAATCTCCACCAATTACCAATTTAAAAAAAAAAAAAATCAAACACGAAACTTTGTAAAAGTTTCAGAACTTTCTGGATGACGTTTCGTGATTTTAAAATCGGATATTACTTAAATAAATGTTAAATGTGAAAGAAGCTAAATAAAATGTGTAAGAAGCTTTACAAAAATGATGATTAGACCGATATCTCTCAATAAAACCTAAAAGGTAGCACACATCTATGAAAACATGTGTTGAGTTCAAGAATAATCATATTCTTTACAAACAACATAAAATTTTCGGTTAAATACTACCTCTCACATAGACGTTTCTGTCATTATTTTGCAGTGTATCTTTCCCCTAGGTGTATGAAACCTAATCTTGCAGCCACGATAGTCGGGAAAAAGTTACACAAAATACGTAATTAGGTATTTTTCGAGGAGAATTACAATCTGAGCATTTATTTAATATTTTTCTATCTAAATGTCTATTTTATGAAAAGTCGAAATACCTTTAAATGAACCGTAATATAACATAGAAAAGAAAGTTAATATAATTCATGAGTTTCGGAAATCAATTTTTCTTTGCCACCGATACATTTATTCGTTAGTAATCTTCGTTTAATCTTTAAAAATATTAAAATCACAAAAACAATGTTCTTGCTCTTTTTAACACATGCATTCGAAAGAAACGATCTTCAATTGTTTCCAATACCCTTGGAATAGCTTGAATTAATGTTCTGCCTCTAGGAGTCCAAAGTGGAAATAAATTGAAAAACAGCAATCTTCTTGAAAAATAATTCAATTCGGTGCAGATATAGATATAAAGCGTTTTGTATTCTCCAAACCATTGAATCGAGAGCTTAATTTCTTTTTTGTAATACTGGGATTGATTTGAAGTAAAAATAAAGCTAGAAAATGTCGAAATACGTGAGAGCTCAGGGTTGTAACCAAAATGTTTCAGTATGCTATAGACGACTCAAGACCTCAGAAAACTAATGTGTAAAAGTTTAGTGCGTGTGTAGCATTACACCCAATTATACTCTTCCAAAAATAGCAAAATATATTTTTCAAAAGCTGTATCCTGTTTGAATGCTAAATAGTAGTACCTACTATTATAGTTTTCAGGAGGTTAATAGGGAATTTCGCCTAATTTTTCTTTATTACTAAGCTTTGTACTCTAAACTACATAATAAACTATGCAATTAACTTTTTGTATTAGATTAAGATGGAATTGGTATGACACGAGAAACATTCTCCATTTTTTTCTCAATACTTTCAATCTTTCTAAATGCTTTTACAGTATTTTCATGTTAGGTAAGATAAGAAGAGAATTTTGTATTAATTTGTCTCTTTTCATTCCTAGGGTGTAATACTCAGCAAAGAGATTGTTATTTTAATACACGGCGATTTATTTTATTCGAATAGACAACATTTGAAATATGTATTTAGTTTAAATCATTCAATGCATAGGCAGCAACAATATTTTAATTAGTTTGAAATTTACCTTTTAAATTTAGACATTTCCTGTTGTTCCGAAATAATAATTTGGATTCAAAATATCGCATATCAGTAAACTTATTTTTCTTATTTTCCCCCCTAAGCGCTATCCTGAAACTTTTCAGTAAAAAGAGATGTTATTATGAAATTTCTAAATCTCATTTTATTTTAAAAGGTAGTTTGTTTAAGCATTCTTATTTAATTAAAGTTATATGTTCAAAGATAATTTAATATATTGCATAATTCCCTTCTGCTGCTTTCAACACACAACTGTAAACTAAATTACATAAGTCGTATGTCATGTCGATGCCTCGAAGATTTTTGTATAATGGACATAGTTATTTATCAATAACTGATTTTCAAAATTTAATCAGTGTTAAATATACTGTCTCGAATGAACAAAAAATTTAAGCAGTAATTAATATTAAAACATTTGATTGGGCACCACATTGAAGACTTTGAATAGAATTCTTTCAACATTTACAATTTAAAATTTTCTATGAAACTTTTAAAGACGAATGTTTAAAATTATATTGAATGAATGTTTAATATTAATTTGCAAAGTACCTAGCTAACCCTTTAGTGTTTTATGAAATTAAAATTCCTTTCTTTGTTTTGTAATTTGATTTATCTTTGAAAACTTGATTTTATTCAAGACAGTATATACAATCAAACATATTACCTTCTTGATTATTTCAGACTGAATCGAATTCCCATAAGGTTGTAGAAGTAGAAATCAACCCTAAATTACATATTGTTAATCGTGTACAATGAAAAAAATTCACAGTTATTTTTTTTCTGTAGAGAATTATATGGGAACAAATATATTGTTGTTCTGAGCAAAAAATAATTTTATCAACAAAAATAATTTTGGGCCTATATTACGACCAACGTTACGGGAAGTTACGGAATTTTGTATAGAAATTTTTTAAGTCGTTTTCAATTAAATAGCAAATTATATAGGTATGTACCTAATAGCTTTGGAAATAGAATTCTTTCATTTAATTTTTAACTAGTCTTTTAATTGCTGAGATTTTATCTACAGGTCTTTTATGTTGCTAAAATCCCATAAATGTACAATACAATCGTTTTTTATTCGCTTTTGAAACTAAAAAAAAATTTAAGGACGTCTCGTATGAAATCTTTGTTTTAAAAATATTGCAATGTAAAATTATTACAGAGGTAATAAAAAATATTTTATCAATTATATTTTTTTTAAAAATGTAATACAGGTTTCAAATAATAAGTCTAAATAAGGTATTAGGTATTTAATAGTAATGTAAACATTAATTTCAGAATAATATCATCGAAAAGTATCCGTACTCGTACTTTAATAATTGAAGTTATAGTGCTTAATATGTTTTTGTTTTCAAAAAGGCAAAATGATGAAATTTTTTAAATGTAGCTTCATTCACAGATAATGAACTTGATATTATAAGGATACATTTAAAAAGTGTACTATCAAATGTTATCTAAATTTGCAAGATTTCTCTGCAGTATTTTTATTTTAAAAACATCAGCAATTGTTTTTCAATATTTTTCTATTCCTAAAACTACGTATTAAGCCGAAAATTAGATCGGACTGCATCTTTAGATTGGGTGTTAGAAAGACGAGAGGGAGACAACATAACCATGGAGAAATAACATAAAAGCAATCTGATTGGAAATAAATGATAAAAATTCGGATGTCAGTTTTAGTTTTGTTATAACTACGTACGTATAAATTACTTTTTAAGTATAGTGTAAAGTACATGTTTTAAAACTTACGCAGAATTTGTATTTTAAAATATTTTGGAGTAACTTAAATCCTCATTTGAAAACCCAGTACGATTTGCCTTTTCAATATACCAAGTGTTTGATAGGGTTAGGGTTACGCATAAATTCTATCCTACGCCTTAATAACCTTAGACCACAATAAAGAATAAGTTGAACACAAAGAAAAATTTAAACCAACACAATTTCAAAAATCATATAGCTGCTATTGTTGATAAGTGTGAAACCCTTATTTACTAAGATAACAGGTAGGTACTATTAATCAAAAACTTTATCTATGTCATTTATTCTACATAGTTTTTAAACTATGGTATCAGATATCATTTTTGTGAATATCATTTCAATTTACTTTTTGATTACTTTAGACAAAGTTAATAAAAAATAGATGTTTTCACTGTGTAAACAGTTCCTAGAATATCATAAATCAGATTTTAATGTTTCATCACTAGCAAGTATGATTAAAATTATTTCAGTAGTAGTTCTCGACAATCATCATTCTTGTGCAACTATTTGCAATAAATGGTATTGAGTTTCATTAATAATACGTTTGTCAATAAACACTAATTAAGTAGACCTAATAGTCCTAATTTACTTCTTTTCTACCCGAATAACGTTAGCAAAAGTCAGGAGAAAGTAGTCAGTAGCACTTTCAATTAGTCAGACCTAATTAAACATGGAGTTTCCAAGGGAGAGGGAGATTTTATTGCTCACGACTGACGCAAATAGAACAGAAAGTCCGATTCTTTCTCGGGAATGTATCGTTTTAATTAAAGTGTTGTGGAGTCTTACACTTAAAACTCCTCAAAAGTATAGAATGGTACTTTTTTAAGTGCCCTTAAAATGTTTTCTGTTGTTTATAATTTGTATTTAAAATATTGTTTAATGGATAAAATACTTCAAAATAAAAAAAATATTTTTAATAAGTTTAGTAGAGATGAAAGGGAACTAATGCTTTGAGTTGTCAAATATCAGTAAGGTTCTAAGTATGCCTAGATAAGGACTATAACTATCCGACAATACTTTATATTTAATGTTAGTTAGTGATAAATAAGAAGGTTTAAAATGTTAGAGGATATAATGTCTATAAACGGATCACAAGTTTTCGAATACGAAGAAATACAAGATATGTCTGAAAGTTTCGGGAAAACATCAAATACAGTGGGGAATTTGGATTATTTGGGTTTTACTGAAACTTTAGTTTTTAACACACAAATATACTTGAATTTCCTATTACTATAGATACCTAGAGTTAAAAATTACAGTAAAGTAGAATAAAAATAAAAACACTATAAAATAACAATTTTTATGACATTTATAGCTCTTTGATGAGACTAAACATTATGAGTTATTTTAAAATATGCTAAACCTTTTTATTATGACAAATGTATAATTGTAAAAAAGTAGAACTAAAATATCTAAATTTTAAATAATATTTCTTCAAAAGAAATTTAATAAAATGACTAGCAATAGAATTTGAAAAAAATCAAAAGAACATTATGAATATAGTATACGTTCAATTTAAACTGTGTCGATTCAAACAACCGCTTAATATCCCTGCTGCTAAATCCGTTACTTTGAAAAATGCTACTACTATTTTAGATCTGAGACACAAAAGCTTATTGCAAATCCTCAAAAGAAACAGGATATTTTCATGCTAAAAGTGTGCCATTCCAAATGGAAAATAATACGAAAAATATTTTCATTAGAAACAGTAGGTCAAAATCTATTTTTTAAATTAGAGAAATTATAACACTCAATATTAATTCTAAGGAAAATCTTCTTGTGTTCAAAATTATGAATATAAATTCTG
This sequence comes from Tetragnatha montana, assembly GCA_963680715.1. Taxonomy (NCBI): domain Eukaryota; kingdom Metazoa; phylum Arthropoda; class Arachnida; order Araneae; family Tetragnathidae; genus Tetragnatha; species Tetragnatha montana. The sequence goes on along the minus strand of OY796680.1, from coordinate 21,268,761 downwards.
TATTAATATTGTGAGCTCTATTTAAAACTTTAAAATTCCTTCCCTCACCAAAATCAAGTCTAAAATAGAATTCAACTGCATCACGCTATGCATTTTTCAATAAGTCTGAATTTGAGAAAAATCTTTTGAGGTTTTTAGTACTTCGGATAGGAGAGATAAACATAATTCCATATTAGATTCAAAACTATATTTTTAGTATCCCAACCGAAGAAATCTCGAAGGAAAGAAAACTTGTTGCTTGGGATTTATTTTGGTGAAGTTCGAGACATACCTAATACTTGACCGATGTTGCAATTTTCCCAACCACTGATGTATTAAGACTGAAAAAGACTGAAGTAATGGCGCCGGCGTACTAAAAACTGAGTCATAAAAAAAAAGTCTATGAAAGGTCTTGAGGTAGTACAAAACTTCTTAGAAAACCAACTCTCTCTCTTTCATGTATTTATCAGATTTCATACATTTCGATAAGGTTACATTATTTTTACCTCTATATACTTGGTTTTTGTACGCACTTTTTTTTAAAGATTATAGATGAATTTTTGTATGAGCTTGAGTTTCAGTTTGATGGTATTTATGTTAGAAATGTTTCAAGTCTCGGTACATGTTTTGAGTAAACTGAATTGAGTTATCGTTCGCAGGAAGCAAATAATATCATGGAAATTAGATTTATAGATTGTGGGGACTTTCTTTAAATCATTAAATTTAATCAAATCGAGTAATTTATTTTTTTTATCTCCTCAAGATTATAGATAACTTAAGAGGTTGTAAAAATGTACAATGCTAATAGATAACGAAGAAATTATTACATTTCCCTCAATATACAATTTGAGATCCAATATTAATTACTAGCAATAAAGGAAAGAACTTGATGACTGTATTCAAAGAGAATCCGCTCCCTTAAATTATGAGTTATTTATGTGCTGGTTTTTCCTAGAAAAATATAAAGCATGTTCACTCATGATGTCATCTAAAGGATCCCAAATGCCCCAAAACTAGCTAAAAGCCATTTTTTTTAATTAAGAGTCAAATTCTAATAAATCTTACCTTCAAATTTTTTCTTAAATTTTAGTATTTTCATCAAAGTTTTAAAATTAAGTGAATCAAGATTCGAATCCTACCTACAAATGATATAAGAACCAACACCTAACCAATTATGTACAAGTGGGAGATGTTATATTGAAATGAAACGAAAGTTTAGTTGGTGGGGCTGACTCTCCAACTAGTTTTCAAAGCAAAGCTGTTCGACGCTCTAAATACTGATGTGAGCTAAACACATAAATAGTTCAGCAGGTTTGTTAATCCCTCAAGTAATTAATGCTGGACTGGATTTGTATCTCTGAGTTACATAACGCGTGGATGTTAATGGTTAATCAGGGGAGTAAACTGGCATTTGTATAAAGGGCGTCGAGTTCTAAGGTTTGGTTAGGATAGTTTATTTATTGTACAATTGCATTGGCATGTCACTATAGGTATAGTATTACTATTAATTCAAAGTATTATTCCGAAATTGGGACCAAATCTAATGCTTAATTTAAATCCAAACTAACTTCAATTAAAATCCAAGTATCAAGTTTATACATCTTTAATTATACACATCGAATTGATTTAATAAACTAAAAAGGTTGAATGAAAAATGATGCATAAAATTTGTAATTTCAATAACCAAAAGTGTGAAAATTTTGGTCATGAGGTTTTTATTAACAGAAATGGGCGCTTCACCTTAGTATCCAGGTGAGGATGTTTGAAAGATAATTCTGGTACTATTCCGCATGGGAAGTAGCTAGGGCTCCAGTTAGGGGTCTTGGAAATTTCGGGGGGGGGGGGCAATTTTTGAAGCCTAATGTTTTAATACCAAAAACTCTGTGACAACCTCTCCTAGACAGTATTGCCTAGAGTATTTGCTTGGGGATAAAGAAATGTGATTTAGTTATTAAAAAAAAGCGTTTATCTCTATTAAATGGCATTAACACATTTAGGAACATTTCTTGGTGTTTTGAAAATTACTAGAAAACTATAAAAAAAAATCTAAAAAAATAATAATACTAACATGATTTAAAAAGGAAATAATTCAAATGTTTTATTCATATAGTGAATAACACCTACGGTTTTAACTCCAATGTATCCGTTTCATTAGTCTATGATATGATCTTGTTCACTTTTAAATTTGAACTTTTGCATAAGAAAGTAAAAAAATGAAAAACCTAAGATAAATAAATAAAAACCAATCCGATAAATATTGGATAAATATTTTAACATAACTACAGAAAAAATACTATGGAACTATCTTATATTTGAGGAGACATAAAAGAAGCGATCTCAATTGGACCTTTAAAAAGCAATCGGACCAAACTTAAAAAGTTCTCCAATTTTTTTCTCCAATGTGTTTTAATTCCAAATCGTCGTCTTCTGTCATCAGAAAAAAAGAATTTATCGACTCTTTTGAATTATAAAGCCGCGAAACGAACTTTTAAAATACCTTGTATAGGCACGGTCAGAGATATTTTTAACTCCTCTAAGAGAGTATTTCATTCCTCTTAATTCAATTTCACTCCTCCTAAAAAAGTCAAGGAGTATTTTTGATCCTCCAAAAAATTGTAGGAATAACACTGGGCACGGTATAAATTAAAAATAATTTTAATATTCAAAGTCTTTAAGACTGTAAATTTCTATTTTTAAGCAGGTGTTTTACTATCCATATTTTTGCCGTATACCACATAAATTAAATAGTATCAATGAACTGTTTGTTATGGTTATACTCATACAAAAAATAAATAAATAAAAGCATTCATAATATGAGTAAGAGTATAAAAAAAACTTTTTAAACATTCAACAAAAAATTATAAAACTTTCACGGATTTATCTAAAACAGTATACAATGAACATTGTTTTTTACTAAGGACAAAAAAAAAACATTTTATTACATCCTTTCACTTTAACCCGAACTAATAAAACTTTCGTCACAGAATTGAACACAATATTTACTGCTAAGAAAAAAAATATCCCCTCTCAAACCACATCAAATCCTCACTTCAAAAAGAAAAAAAAATCATCACATCACATCAGGAAACATTTAAAAAAGAACATTCCAAACAAAAAAATCCCACCACCCACCTTTTCCAAAGCCGCTCTCGTAACTATCACCTCACCGGAAATTGAGTCCCAGGAGTAGGGCAAGCGACACCAACTTGTGGATTGCTTCCTGAAAGTCCAACCCCGACTGGAACGGGAAGGGGCCTCGGCGAAGCAAGTGGGGAGGGAATCTCTTGTTTTCTTCGCCCCCTCCCTCACCGCGCGTGCGCGCACGTGCACCCCCTTGTTCTCTCGGATGCCGATAGTTTAATTGAGCAACTTGGGAAATCTTGGATTTCCTGATTCGCGAGATGTTAGAAAGTCGATTAACGCGGAGAAGAATATTATGATTTTTTATTAATATTGAAGTCGGTGTCTCTCGATGCGCTGTTTCTCCATTAAGAATAAATTCATTGCCTTTGGCTATATTTAACGAATAAAAAGAAATGATGTTAAGTATAAAGTTCTTTAAGGAGGGTAAGACCTAACGGCTAAACCGTTGAATATTCAAGTGGGGTGATGAAAAAGTGAATTTTTTTTTGTTAATGCTTTGATTTATGGAGGGATTAGACTTTGATTTCTGAATGTATTTAAATGTTTGTTGATAACAGCAGGTATAATAATGAGATGATCTTACTTAATGAGGTATGAATAATATTTTTTTATCTTATTGAGTGACTTTTGTTCCAAGTAGCTGATAAAGGTATTTTGTATATCAGTATTAGATAATTATCTTTTCTGGGCGTTTTTAAGTAAATATAGTAATAATGGACTAAAATATTAAATTAATAAATAAATTAGTAATTTTTTCAGTGTTGGTGAAATTATCGGGAAAAACCCATTAATGTTCCTTTTTGAGAACTTATGTTATTGCATTTTTTCCATATATAATTACAAACCATTCATTTAGTAAAAGAAACTAAAATTTTAAAGAAGAAAAGTTTCTGCATTTTATGGGTTATTATTCTTATTTAACCGTATAGTGTTATTATGTTTTATCGAAGCAAATGAATGCTTTTATAATGAGAAAATGAAATGAATAATAAAGACCTAAATTTATGTAGGTAATTTTTTGTACGGAAAAACACCAACTCAAATATTATTACTTAAACATATTCCCGTGAAGTACAAAGTGTTGAGGTTTAACATAAAAAGTAGTTACGTAGCAGCATAGCACCGGTTTTTGTGTTCACTAACGAAAAATCCTGGTCTTAGCGGTTTTTGCAACATTTGATTAAACCGATAAAAACTATTTCTTGTTCATCTAATTGTGAAATAAAAACATTAAAAAAATACATAGAACTAAACTGATTAATTAAGGAAAGATGTATGAATAGAGATTATTTGTGATTTACCAAACGTAAATATTGTTTGTCAACAAATTTCATTCTTATTCACTTACTTTCTTATCATCTTTAGTATTTATTTTAGTTAAATTAATAATGCTGAAGGTGCTAAATTATTGTAAATGAATGCTAAGAAATTTCAGTCAGATTTTAATTACATGTATTGTATCAAGAATGGAGGCTAGAAACAAAAGAGAAATTTTTAACGCCAGAGACCTATAAGGTCCAAACTTCGTGGGCGCCCTAGGAGAAGGTGGCTGGATGACCACAGAACAGTGTGGTCCAACCCGCGGCCCTCGGAGATATTTTTATGGTACTCAGTCACAAAATTAGATGCATATTCAATCTACATAGAACATAGAATACAATCTACTTTTAGAATTACTACTTTAGTACATAGAATATAATCTACTTTTTAGCTTTTATTTCAGAAATGTGTTAAAACTCCATATCTACGGGTCAAATTTCTAAACACTTTTCAGGGGAGAAAACCTGAACCCCCTTTGAAAGGTTTTTAGCTTAAAACTCAATAGAGATATAAAAATGGCATCATTAGAAACTTCAGTTGGGGGCAATAATTTATACATTTTAAATTTGTTTCTGCAATCTAAAAGAGTTTTGCATAAAAAAGTACACATCAAAATGAAAGGATGAAAGAAGCTTTCAAATCAGAGATGCTATGAGTTGCAATTCACATTTCATTTTCAAGTATTATTTCAAACATTGTCCAGTACAGAGCTGAAGTTGTCTGTCTATGTATTTAGAAGTCAGTTTTGAAAATTACAATTTCCTAAACCTCTTGAGAAAAGAAACCCTCAACCTTTTCTTAGAATATAAACTAATATAGCAATAACACTTTTACCCTTAAATTAGTAAAACCTTTAACTCATCTTGCTCTTTCATTATCAAAACATTGTGAATTGCCTTACTTTGTAAGAAAGGTTTTCTCTTTACTATGGATTAATTTTACTTTATGGATTAATCTTTCATTTGTGATTTAAGAAAAAATAATGTTTTAAATTTGAATTTTATAAATATGAACATCAAGTAAAACAGTGTTTAAATTTTTTGTGCCACAAAATTCCTCCATGAATTAATAAGTAGTATTTTAATGACTCGGCCAATATTTTGTAATTGCATCTTCAACGTAAGAAAATTCTTAAGTGAACTGCGTCTTAGTGAATCTTCTTTAGTCGAAAAAAATGTTCCAGTGTTAAAATAAGCTTTACGTGCCTGTATTTTAATAGTAAAATGCAATTTTCTCTTTTTACTGTTTTCTGGCCCTCACCTCTCTATGCTCAAAAGCTTATTTGGCACTCGAGTAGCTAAAGATTGGACCACACTGACGTAGAGGAAGATCTGAGACTTTTATAAACATCACAAACTTGAAGAATAAGACCCAGAACCATGAAGAATGGAAGGAAGGTCATCCTTAAGCAGGCCCTAAAAAGGCTGTAATGCCATGATGGATGGATGGATGGATGTAGATTTAATAATTTAAGGAGATAGAAGCTTCACCCTTTTAATTACAAATCATTCATAAATATAAAATTGAAAATACTATTGCAGTTTTGCAGATATAAATAATTTATTATCATGTTCTTATCTTTGTTTTTGAATTTTTAAATTCAAACTACTTCTGATGATTATTGACTGATAAATACAAATAGTCTTCTTTCGTTCTTCAAGATAAGTATTATGCCTTAACCCTTTCAATACTAGTCGCCCCAAATTTTCCATAGAATTCGATGGCAATCTCAAGTGTTATATAATTGAAAGGCTCCCAGATAAGATTTATTTAAGATTTCATAAATATTTAAAATATAACATATTGAAACACATTACAATCATTTTCATCCTAAGGTAATCCTGCAATGAGTAACAAAAAACGATAAACCTTTGATTTCCCCGGTAAGAATGAATAGTTTAAAAGTTATGTTCGTTCGAGAAGTCAATTATTAGATTAAATCTTCTGTTTACAAATGTAACACAGTTTGAGTTCCAAGATATGTGAATAGATACTTTAATAGTACACTTAATTAACCCCAGATAAAGAAGCATGTCTTGAAGTGCTTCATTTGAAAAAAAAATTAAATCCGTCTTAAAATCTGTAGAATCTTTTCTAATTGAAAACCAGCCATTTACATCACAAAGGCCGGTTTAAAACCGCGTAAAATAGCTAAACATTCAAAGAAGCAACACTCCCAATCTGCAACCCTTAATTTAAAAGCCTCTAAATCTCTCCTCACATAGTACAAAGGAGTAAGAACTCTTTCAATTTATTCGGACGAGGTAGGGATATCATGCGGATGGTGTAATTTCCTTCATGACGAAAAGGGTTTTTGTCAAATGACGCGGTTTTATAAAACGCCACAAACGGTTCGGGGATAAAAACCCGTATTCCCTGAAGATACTGTCCTTTCAACTATGGCAATTTCTTTCAAATTATTTTTTTTAAAGAGCCTTTAAATATCTTTTTGAAAGTTCGAATTTACTTTAATTGATATATTAACATAAAAGGAGTATATTATGCAAGGAAGGAAATTGAAACTAGCGAATTGCGCAAGACTAGTTTTAAATGCATACGAATTGTTGCTGTTCAGCTTAATGAATAAATTATTCGCCATTTAAGTAAGGATCATCCACAATTTATCTCATATTATATAAAATTTAGAACAAAAACATAAAATAATAATATTATAATAATAATAGTAATTATTATTGTTATTTTTCTTCTTCTTCTTCTCATTATTATTACCTCCATGATACTAATAACAATACTGACGTAGGGGATAGGAGGGTAAGAGTACGCACAAAAAGGATTTTGGGCTATAAAATCGAGAATTTAAAAGCTAGAGCCTCAAAAGTTCACTGAACGTAAGTTTATTCACTCACAAATCAACCTTCAAAGAAGGAAGTCTTAGCTTTAACGAAAATATATTAAAAATCAAATAGAAAAGAATTGAATGCGTACTTTTACTCGCCATGTGTTGGGTTAAAGTACGCAGGGCATGAGGCCAAAAGTAGGCGCTCTAAAAACTTGGTTTAAATTGCAAAAACAAACACCACTGTATTCGTAATTGGAAGATTCCTCCCTCATGTCACCACTTTTTAAGTATGATCCAAACAGGATTTAATCTTCTTGAAAAATCGTATTATGTTATTTCCCAAGGTTTTACATGGACTAGTTTTCAGGTTCAGAGAGGTTGTAAGCTTTCAAAGGTTAAATTAAACATTTAATTTTAAATTGTATCACATAACTCTCATGTGGTAAGATGAATTGAAGAGTAAGATGATGTGAAGAGTAAGATGAATTATACGAATTTCGTTACAGAAATTTCAATTATATTGTCTGTGCATACTCTTAGACGTCGATCAACCAACCTTGAATCATATGTCTATGAACTAAAATTCACAACAGTTAAATTTTAACGATGCCAAGTTGTTCAGAAGGAAGTATACCTCACATTGGTATTCACTTTGAAAGCAATTATTAGTTCTTCATTTAGAAAACAATGAATAGGTATGTCTGCAGAAAAACTAGATTCTAACTCAAGGAAACCATATTTTACCTTATAAATAAAATACTGAATGTAGGAAAATAATAACGACATTCTTTTTGGATAACTTATGACTTATGATACATGTGCCCATGTGATCAAACATCCCCCCCCCTTATAATGTTGCCAGCAGGGAAAGAAACTGCTGTGTACTTTTACCCGGACTTCACCCTCCTTTCCCCTACATATAAAAGAAATTTTCGGATTGCTGAATTTATTCAGTAGCTGCATAATATTATTAAGTTGTTGGATAAGTTTTTTGTTTGACGAATGACTAATTAGGTGGGGTGCTTTTCAATGAAACAGTAGGTAGGCAGATGCAATTAAGATCCAAATACTTTCTTTCGACACTAAAAGTTATTACAGTTAAAACTGTATAAGCCCCCTATCTTTAAAATTTTACGACGCATGGAGGATAACTGGCTTTATTTCATTATTTTAACGAATATTTAATTTATACTTTTAAAACCTAAAATATTTAAACAGAAACCCAAAGTCATTAAAACGAGAAGAAAAGTTTATTCGACCCACATAAATTAAATATCGAACAGAAAATAAGCCAAACCTTCGAATCAAAAGATTCTTAAGCTACATTTTCATGAACATGGTGTTTAACTGAAAGCCTCCCAGTCCCAGACCTTCCTTTGAAGAGCATATCCTCCACGAAGTAAGAGGACCTCACAAGAAAGACCCATCCGTAGAAATCCAGCGAGCTGAAATGACTCCAATAGAGCAAGGGGGATTTCAAGCAGAAATGGAACTACAGGCTGTTACTGATGCTTTAGAGCGCAGCGTTCGGGATTCTTTGAAGAATCGTGACATAGAAAAGCATTTCTCGGTTGTGCTTTATACTCAAGTCACCTTTAACTCAGTTATACGCACAAAGCCTGGGAGATCCATTTGATATTTTTTTTTTTTTTGTGTGTGAAGAGACTGAACGCAGATGTATTCAGAGTGACGCGTGCATACTAAATAGTACCTAATATTTTTTCTGAGAATCGTGTATATTTACAATGGTGTTTATAAGGTGTTGCTTCTCTGAATTTTTGATAATATTTGGGTAGATTTGAATCCAATCCAAATAAATTTTTATTCATAAGTGATAAAAAGTATATATTCTTTTTGTTGTCCAGTGTTCATGTAAATCTATGATATGAGTAGAAAATTATTCAACTTTTTAGGAATAATTTTTACCTCAACCTTTTAACCAAAGGTTAAAGGACGAATTTTTAAAAATGTCGATTTTTGAGGTTTTAAAAAATTGAAAATCTTAAATAAATTAAATTTTTAATGTCCCATTTTTTGCAAATTTTAGTATGTTATTATTTTGGTTATTTCTGAATGAAAACTGTTGAAATTATTTCTTTTTCAGCTGTTTTGTGGTTTTTAAAGGTATTTTTATTTTTTCGATTATCGAATTTTTCAAATTAATTTTTTAATTGATATTTTAATTTTGTTTAAATTTAAATGGAATATTTGTATTGAGCACAGGAAGATAGCCTATAAACATGTATCATAATTCTCAATCTCGATTATTTTATTATTTTTTTTAAAATTTCGGGCATTTTTTATAAATTAAAACAATTAACTTTCCACGAATCAATTTTGTCCGATTTTTAGTACGTTATTATTGAATTTAATCCAAAGTGAAAACCGTTAAAAAACTAAATGTTGCAATTTTTACCGGTCAACTTACAGATTGCCTGGACTGAAGGTATTAGAAAATTTCACACATAAAATTAAAAACGCGTGGTCGATTTATGTTGAAAAAAAATCAAGTCATAAAAGTAAATATTGTGTGAGTATTATTAAGTTAGTATAAAAATGGGCATCTTTCAGGTTCGAAAAACCTAAAATGAAACATGAAAACATGAATACTTACTATACTTGTTGAAATAAAAATAAAGTAATCTCTTTACAAATCATTTTTTAATTAAAATGTATTCATTTAATAAAACAAATTATCTTCGGATATGATTTGATACTTTTTCTTAATTTAAAACATCATGGTATCTCAAACTCAAACTAAAACAATCTCAAACAAAATCTCAAACAAAATCATTTACAAAAAATATCTCAAACAAAATCATTTACAAAAACAAATTTCTTTTTCAATTTACTCGTTCACTTTATTACTAAAAATAGAATCTTTATCTAAAATGAGTTTTTGGTAATGCACAACTATGAAAATTTTGTTTCCATGAATAGTTGATTAAGGATGCGATATTTGAAAGAATATCTTGTATTTGATCACATTTTCTGTCTCCAAGAGGGTACTATAAACACGTTTAGGAATATAAGAATACCACCTTTTAATAAATACCACATTGTTTTTCGGGAACGTTAATATTTTGTAAATAACCTTTATTTGTATTTCAAAAAGATTTTCTTGCTGTTAAACACTTTAATTATATGTGCTTCGATACAAGTCAGAATGGATTCTTGGAATTAATTCTTTGATTTGTTCTGTAATATTCTGTAATAATCCCTGTTTGGTCCTTAAAATGAGCCAAAGTATTAGAAACAAATAAATAAGTTGATGACAGTACCATATCCATTCATCATCCAGTAAATTACTATAATCAACGAATATTTATAATTTCCAACAAACTCAATTAATTTTCCGACACTTCGGAATGAGAATGGTCTCAGAACTTTTCATAGTAGTGTAATTTCGATGGCTATGGAATATTCAATTATTATTCTGTCAATTAAAATTGTGTAATTGCAAGAATTGATAGATGTCTCACGTTTGTTTTGAATTTGCATTTGACACTTTTGAATAAATCCAAGTTATATAAGAGTACCTATCTTTTTCTAAAACTTACCAATTCCTTCAGTTTGTTTTGGAATTTTTGAAAAAAAAAAAGTTTCAAATTTATATTTTAATATCTTGGGTGAATATGGTTTTGGAAATATAAATGGGATATTATAAAAAATTAAGAGCAATATTTTGACCAAACTCAAAACATTTAGAAAATGGTGAATTCGGAGAAAAGGAGACTGACAGTTAAATTTAAAAAATTAATATTTGGTCATGGTCATTTGCCACACATAATTTTTTTTCAGAAATATATTAATTTCTCGAATCCTTACATATTTTTTCTTATTAATTCAATGGCTTTCAGATAATCAAGGACGTCACGTTTACTCTTCATGATTTCACAGAACTGAAAATGTCTATCTTATTGCATACCGATATTTAATTAATTATTATTAATTAATATTAAATTAATTAATTAATCAGTACCAAAATACTACATCTTAATACCCTCACTAAAAACTTATTGAGTTTAAAAATTACTGTTACAAGGCAGATTTACTTCACTTATTAGCAAGAACCAGTTAAAATTGTTTTGTGATTTTATTTTGGATGTTTTTTAATGGTAACGGAAGGACAGAAAATATAGTAACTTAAAAAAAAATATGGTAACAAAAGGACAGGTATCTGAATAAGTTTATTTGAATTGACCTTCTAAATCAGTTATCATAGGATAAAATAGAAAACTTCAAGTTATGAATTTTCTAACTTTTGTATTATAATCTTTAAAACATTATTATTAACGCATTATTGATCATAAATTTCTAACTTCTCTATATTTTGCCTGGGTTCAATCTTCAATAAACTATGGAATAACTTGCTATGCTTCTGATTATTATAACAACATAAAACCTCTAAACCACCTTCAAAATAAAATCTTATCTCACATAAAAGGTAATTCTTTAACAAAACCTATTTTGACTGTAAGAGAACTCTATATTTTTCGACTATTACTTTTCATTTTCAATAATAGGTCCTTCTATCAATTAAAAACTAGTATCTATTCTCTTAGAAACATTCAAGGAAATTATTTTATTCCAAAGTCTAGCAAAGGAATTTTTCATAAGTCTCATGTCTTTCTAGGTCCCTTTCTATTTAATAAATTAAACGTAACTCTTAAATCATCTAATAATAGAACTGAATTTAAAAATGGTCTTTATGATTTTATAGCAAGACATAACAACATCGAGAAATTATTTAATTTAATCAAATAGAGTCAGCGCAGTTTCGTTGCCAAAGCAAATAAATTATAAGTGTAGTACCATGGACGAGCTGAGCTCTTTTGGTACTCATAACTATTTTTTTTTGTGTGTATGTCTGTGTTTGTCTCCCCATTTTTGTCTTTTGTTCTTTATGTATCTTTGTGTTAATAAAATTCTATTATTACAAGATTTGAAAGATATTGCTTATTTAGTGATTTTAATTAGTACCGAAGAATTTGCATGTTTAAGTTAATTTCATAATTCCATTTACAAAAAGTTTCTCCATAGATATTATGGTAAAGATAAGCAACATCCTCAAATTCCTGAAGTTTCCCTTGTTGTTTTGTTTCCAGTCTAATATCGTGGTTATATCCTACTTCATGAGTGTTATAAATTAATGTTATAAATTAATATTTCATATTTGTTGCATTGATCTGTAACTGATTCTAAAACATGTTCAACATTTTAATATTTTAAATAACTGTATGCTTTTATGGAGTGGAAACCCTACACTAGCAAAATCCGGAGAAAACTAGAATTGCATGTTTTTAACCTTTTATTTTGTATAGCTTATTTTGGTTACCCAAGAAAGAAAATAAATTCCATAAACATTTTTGTGAGGACAGATAAGTCACTAAACCTTGGATATAAAATCCTCCATGCTTTAAAAAAACAAAAAAAAAAAAATGCTTTCCTTTCAAGGTTTCTTTTCATAAAACTTTCGTGGTATTTCACAAGCTTTTAACTTCTTATACAGCAAAGCTTATATCAATACATTACAGACATTTACATAAATAAGTTTCTTTTTTTCAGACCTTCCCTCTTTGCATTTTATAGTTGTGGGAAGCTCTGTTCTCTATAAGATTGTAAAACATCTGCTGAATATTTTCTTTTAAAAATGATCCTTATAATTTAAATCTAAATCTAAGGATTGCATAAAATAATCAATACTTTTTGCTTTACCTTAACACTCACAGAAAGTGAATAAAAGTGCTAGTCTTCTTGTTTGTGGAATATTTATTCTCAAGGAAAAAAGATTTAAATAAATTAATATATTTTTACAAGAAAATATTTTTAGCATTTTGGTACTCTAATTGGTGACAATTTATTTAAACAATTTGATTTTAAATTGTTTTTTTATGAAATTTTCCCATTCATTCCTGATTTTGTAGAATAAAGACATAATAGATTTTTAGATGTTTAGTTGTTTTGTTACACCTACTATTTATATTCATTTTATATTTTTACATGTTTATATAATATTTTATTTAGTTTCAAAGAATTTTCTAAAAAATTAAAGAAGTTTCCTATTCATAATAACTATTCCCTACCTAAAACTATAACGGCCATTGAAATATATTTTCTCTCTTTCAAAGTGTTGAATTTAAAAAAAAATAACGATGGTAGTATAACCTAAATGCCAACGCATTAAAATTAAATTTGAATTTTTCTTCATTCTATAAAATTGTCCCACGTTTGAATGTGCCTTGAAATGCTATTACAATAAAATGTTTTTATCTCTCTCTTTGTGGAAAATTAATTTTGAAATAACTGTGTTCAAAAGGAAAATAGGATAAACGATAATTAATTCTATCCTATAACCTTTGGGGATATGTTCAAAGTATGTTTAATTAGGTATATTTCTCGAAACAAAAAGTGAAGGAATATCAAATAAAAATAACTAGGAAATCATATATTCCAAGGTATCATTTGAATATGAATATAATATCTGTTATTTGAAAAAATGTGTAATAAGATACAATTGAATAACTCCTTTCCACTTTTAGTTGGTAGGTGAAAGAGTGTTTTTATGCAAAGCTAGCGATGGCACAGAGGGTGATAGAAAATATCTTGATTTATTTTGAGGGGATGTATACAACCCAAAGACAACTCAGAAATATATAGGAAAGAATAGTTCTAGACCAAGACACTAAGAGTACGGGGGGAAAAACTTCCAGGTGCAATAAAACATATGGTTTTGTGGGGATAGGCTAGGGATGTGAATAAAAAGCACAATTTACAAGTTATTGTTTATCATTTCTCATCAGAAAACCAGAATTTCTGCATGTTTTTTAAAAATATTCTAAATTTTTTAGATATAATTTTAACATATTACATGAATATCTGTTGTTTTATTTCTGTCTATTGTTTTCGTTTCAAATATGCTTACATTCTTTTGTTGTACTGCTTAAAACTTGCAGAGAAAATGTGGATACATTTTTAAATATTTTTGTGTGGTCTCTGTAATTTTTCTAACCCCCCAGTTGTCCCTTTTTGTTCTATTTGAAATTGCCTAAAACCTCTGCTGTTTTACAAAGTAAGTACTCTTAACGTTATAGTCGTATGTGAAATGTATATTGTTAGATTAGTACCTTCACGTCATCAAAATCCTGTGGTCTCATTCCTTTTCACATCATCAGAAAAAGTTTAGTAAAAATAAAAAGTTGCTGCAAATTCATGAAATATTGATTTCACTAAAACTTTTAATCTCACTTTGAAAGAAAGAAAAATTAGAAAGGAGGAAAAACTGGAAATTTTTGTTAAGATGGAAATAGAAATTCTGATCAATATTTTTTGTTAAACTCATCTTCATTAGTTGACTTATCAAGGATGGATTTTTCACGCTTCGTTAAATTTATCTCTCGTTAATAACATAATTTCATTTGGAATGAAAGTATTTTTTTGAATAAAATAGGGGCTTACCTTTTTGTACTGTAAGGTTTCTTCTATAGAGCAGTATACTAAAAAAATAATTTCAGAAACGGCAATTTAATAAAATAACGCTGAATGTTAATAAATGAAACTTTTATTTCTCAAAGTAATGATTTTTATCTGTAAGTATTCAAAGCTAAGTTAATTACTAAAAAAAGAAAAACTTTATTTTGCGGTAAAAAGCGCTAAATACTATTCTTATTTTTAATTGCATTTTCAGTACTTTCAACCTTTTTAACAAACCAAATCAAAAGTCTAAATATCACAGGTCTGCAATGAAAAAGCTGTTTAATTCCCATGTATTTTGGTGTGTTAATAACGAAAAAATATAAAAAAACGTCAGGATTTCTCACAAATTGCAAAATTATTTTGAAATTTTCCCATTTTTACTTACTTACTTTTAAAAATAATGAGTTGTGAGCAAAGAACATTGATAACTATTTCACCAGGATATTATAGAGGGCTAATTCTATGCGTGAGTACCCTCTACAGATACGCTAAATTTGAATCTTAAAATCAAAACTGAAGGATTATTATTCGAATAAATTATATTTACCTTAGGTTTTTCTTTTTTTTATTGGTTTGTTTATAATATAAACAAGCTACTAAATTTCATTTTTATGTAACAGATTTTCTGTTCCTGTCACAATTCACATTTTGCCTTGCAACAGAAAATCTATCACAAAATAAATGAAATTTAGTAGCTTTGTATATATAATTAAGAAATTATTAACCAACCATCCTCAAAAGAAAAACCAAAGGTAGGTTGATATAATGAAATCGAATAATAATCCTTCAGTTGTGATTTTCGGTCATTTTCGGATTCAGCAAACCAAAAAATGTAAAGATCAGGTGAAATATCCCAAACAGCATTCTAAAATTATGTTTTTTTTGCCGACCTGTGTATTTAGCCAAAACTTAATATACTTTATTACGTTTTAGTGTGAAATGTGTAGATTATATTTTGAAAAAAGGTATGCTAGTAATCTCCTACTATCTTAGGTAGTTTTTTACAAATCCAGCCAGAATACTATATGGTTCTATATCAATTTTTAAAAGTAAAAAGCTTTTATGAGAATTTTAGACAAAACTATCTATTTTTAAACAAGTTCATAAAGATTTATTTATAACAATAAATATTCCCCTTTCCTAAACTTCTATTTTTTTTATAATAGTAAAGATTTTCCTAATTACCTTTTCATCACTTCTCAATTATCACCTAAAACTTATTTGAGAGAATAACAGGTAGTACAACAATATTTAGCTCAAATACCTATAAAAGTACTTTCTACCTCCGTTTCTTAACCAGGATTCGGTTCAGCCTTTCTTTAGAGTTCCGTAAGAAATAGGGAAATAACACTTTCCATATGGGAATTCCTCGATAAAATCTTCCCAATAAATTTGCTTTATTAGTTCACAAATTTTCCGATTTCAGAAAAATTCAAACCATCTCTCTCTCTAAGAAACTCTTTAATCAAACTCTTCAAAGGAAAGAGTTAATACATTGCTAAAATTTTCACATACTATTATCAGTGTAAACAAGCTTTATCATTTTAATAAGAGGTATCCAGAGTAAGAATTCTCAAAAATAAGCACTTATATCCCACTAATATTTGTTCTATTATTATTGAATTAAACCAATTTTCACACAACTATTTTTTAAATACAACTAAAAAAAAACTTAAAAATTTACAGGGGTGTTTATAAGAACTTGAACATTGTTACACTTACAAGGGGTAGGGAAATGTTTGGGACACGCCAGCTACCAGAATGCTTTTTTCATGTAGCCTTTTCGACAACGATCAACCATCTTTGTATTCTGTCAAAGTCATCAAAGTATAACTATAAAAATTAATTGAAGTTTTCGAAATGGAATGCCGCCATCCCAGAGTTATTTCCTTAATTATATTTCATTCTTAACACAGCCTTAAAATTATGAATGTTTTGAATTCTCGTTATACAGTTTACCTACTGTACCGTTTATCTACTTTTAAAGGAGCTGAAGCTACTTTTTGACAGTCTTCACAGTTCAAGTAGCTGCATAAACAAACAATAACTAATTATACAGTTTCCATTAAAAGATTTCTGCTCTTTGAAAAATATTAATATTTAAAAAAAGAACATTAATAAAAATTTTAATATTTTCTTTAATGATTAGAGATGATAGTTTGCTAAATTTCATCAATTTTAACTTATTTTTATTAACACTGTTTTTTATTATTTATTCTGCTCATTAATAGACTTTATTACATCGGAATTTATTTCAAATGTACAAAAAAGTATGGAAAATGTTACATAAATGTATTACTATCCTTTGTGATTTAAAATAATGAGGGATGGATTCAAAACGAAATCGAAAAATCCGGCTAGAGAAATTATTTGTTTTCCTGAAGATGTAACAGAACGCCATTCCGGCCCTCTCTGGCACAAAATTGAGCCCTGTCTATATACTATACTATACAGGGTGTGTCTAAAACCGTGCAACAAACTTTGAGTTATGATGTGAATCATCAAGACGAACAAGAATAGGCACAGAAACGGGGGTCTCAAAGGGGGTTTAAGGGGTTAAAACCACGAAAAATTTTAAAGTAGTGATCCCTCGCAAATGCGTTCAGAAAAAGACATTTTTTTAAGGTAAGGATGAAAAATTAACGTAAAATTCTCGTTTCCATCATTTACTATCCAAAACCGACTGAAATGCAAACAATCCTGATTTTGTATAATCTGCAAAAATGTACGTTCCTGAAGCAAAAATCGACTGAATCCCTATTTTTATTGAACGGTTTTTTAAGAGAAAGACACGGATTTAGGAATAAGATTCAGTGAAGGATCTAAAAATGGATGTTCTAAGGAATTCGTTAAAGGCACTGTCTATTTGGCCGGCAAAGTGATAAATTTCATTAATAAGTTCCATTGAATTTATCACATTGCCCGCAACATATATTCCAAACAAAAACAACAAGTCATAAAATTATATAAGTTCAAGAAAATTTAGAATGTCAAGTAAGAAGAAGAAAGTCACTAAGTTTAAGGATGGATTATATACTTTCAAATTAAAAATAAAATACATTAAATTCATCTATACAACTGATTTTTAATTTAATATAATAATAAAAATACTTAAACATTATGATACAAATTAATATTATGTTTCAAATATACAGAATTCAGTGAGTAAATTTTATCTTTCAATTTGGAATCACAGAAAAACATCAAGTTCAACTGCACGTAAATTGTAAACATAAATTTTAATTGACTATTCATTCAAAAAATGATTCTGACAACCTTTTTGACATTATCATTTCTTAGATTATTGTCTTATATGCCTACACATCCCATCTCACATTTTATAGATGAAATGAGATGCCATTTTGGCGATAAGGGGATGTCCCATTAATTAAAAAAAAAATTGGAGAAAAGTGGGAATATGTTGGAAGAGTATAAGAAAATAGTCCAATTTCTTCTTTTGCTAACATAAAGCGAGTTCCAAGTACTTTTATTCTAGTTCCAATTAAACGCTACTACTTAACGCCTACTCCAAATTAAAAAATGTAGGCGACACTCTTTTTGCAAGTTTACCAGTAATAACAGATCGCCCCTATAGGTCTTAATCAATCATCATCACTTTTTTTCATGCCCAGAGGCATATAAGACTTTTAATTTAGTCTTCCAACCCCTCCTGTCCCCCGTAGCTCTCCTTGCCTCCGCCCAGCTTGACCATCCTGCCTCGTCCCTCTCCTTTTCCATCATCCGTCGCCATGGGCGACCACGTTTCCAACTTCCCTCAGGTGCCCAGTTTAGGGCTACACCGGGTATTTCACTTAGATCCATTCGTAAGATATGTCCCGTGAAACGCCATCTTCTAACTTTAATGTCTTGTTCAATGGATTTTAACCTAGTTCTCTGTAGAAGTTCTTCATTAGTTATTGTATATGGCCAAAATATCTTCATGATTATCCTTGAACATTTATTTTGAAATTCATTTAGTTTTTTGTTTGGGTTACCGTTAACTTCCAAGTTTCAGAACCATATAAGAGAACAGATTTAACTAGGGATTTAAAAAGGTTTTGTTTTACTCTTAATTCTATGTTACTAGATCTCCAAACTTTGTTCAAGCACGGCTTACTAGATACTATACTAATATCTAGTAAGCCGTAGTTCAAGCTTTTAAAACAATTACGAGCTTTTGAGATTCTATCATGAATGTCTTCATCTGTTCTTCCTTGGGTACTGGGTACTTAGATTTGCTCCAAGATATGGAAAAGAACTTATGTCTTAAATAGGATAGTTTTTCAAAATTCATTGCTTGTTTTGTAATTTATTATCAGGGTTTGGGTTTTAGACTTATTAATATTTAACCCCATATTTTTAGTATTTTTTGCTAGGTTATCTGTTTTTTGTTGCAGGTCGTTAAATCTGGATGATAACAAGAAGATAACAAACGAAACAAAGAAAAATTCCACCTTGTACCTAATCTTTTCTCTTTGATAGTTTCTCTCATTATCCAATCAACTATAATAATGAATAGGAGATTCAGACAGGACACAGCCTTGTCTGACACCTGTTTCAACAAGAAAGAAACCAGTTAATTTCCCCTCTACTTCAACTGCTGCTTGGCTGTTGTATCAAATTCTTTAATAATGTTTATGTATTTGTGAGGGGGAAGCCATCATAAGGACTTGCCATAGCCTAGGTCTTAATCAATATAGTTATCCTTCAAATGGGAGCAAATTGCATAGCTGAAACGTAAAGAATAACTGAATACGAAGAATAACTGAATCGAAAATTATTTTTTTTCAATCATTACCAACATAAAATATTTTATTTCTTTCTCTTATCAGCTAAATCAAATCGTATACTCTATCCCTTAACCTAAAACACTGGTATTAGAGGTTTTACATTTAAAGATTTACAGCTCTCCACGAGTATACCAATATAATCTCCGAGGGAAATGGTAGAATAATATGTGTTGGAATGCATCCCCCTGAAGTGCTTAGTTTTCATAACACTGGTTGCAACTCTAAGCCTCATATGAACTACCCGCCACAATGAGTATACACTGATGGTGTTTGGGTGAGAGAAATTGCTGGGACTGTAATATAAATACCTACTACAGTACCTATTCAATATTCATGTTCAATTCAATATTCAATTCAACTGGAGCTCTAAAACAGTTTGACACTCAGAAATTCGCACCTACTCAAGTGTAGCTCCGATTTAAGAAAAAATAAAACACCACAATTAGGATACACAAGGTGTTTAAAAAATAAAATTAGTTTTAACGGATTTCGTTTTACAACGCTTCGTTGAGTCAGGTAAGAAGATATGACAGTCCTAAATACATTGATATGTCTTTTAGAAATAGTTTAATTTTTTAAAATGAAAAACTCAAATAGAAAAATATACAAAATGTATTATATGCCCAGAACAAAAAGTCTCATGAAAATATCATATCATTGAATATCATGACAAAAAATACAAAATACAGTTTTGTAGACAACTATGTAGTTTTCAAAATACACGGTTTACTAACTTCTGAAAATCACTATTTTAATAAACTAAGATACAACTTTGAAGTATTTTCTCATAAAGGAAGATCCGGAGACCATTTTAAGCCAATAAAGTTATAAAACTGATAATATTTAACATTTTTATATCTACTTTTTGTAGTAGTGGACTAGTCCAGAACCTATATGTTTACTAAAGAACTGTAGGATAAGGTGCACAAGGTGTGTCAGCATTTTTTTTAAAGATGTTGAGAATGAAAGATCAGATTGTTTTGATGCAAAACAAAGAGGTATATAGATTCGATGTAGAGATTTGCAAATCTCCTGCTGGCTGAGGAAATGGAATAACTTAACTCGTAATAAAAAATTATACTTTGAGGCTGTCCTAAAATTCCTTGTAGACTGCAAGATTTATAAATTTTACTCATTAATATGACATTGAGTAGCAAACTATGTCACCTAATCTTTTCATAGAATGATTATGAGGTTTTGAAGAGAGATAAAGCAATTGGCTGACAAAACGAAAATCATAACTCTTTATAGAATCGCGACCAACAGCTTTCTCTGCAAATGAGAATGATGAGAATCTTTTCACAACTCACATTAAACTGAGATCAAAATGTCTTAATTCATAACTGTCCACAAATTAAATTAAGTTAGTCTTGTACATATCTCAGAACAAACAAAGGGATTGTGTAAAATCATGAAGTAGAAATATTTAACTTTTTTTAATGCAGGAAAAGTTAAACATAAAGATATAAAATGCTAAAACGGGCAAAATCTTAATCCACAACAATTTGATCTTGTACTTATTGATGGTAATGATATAGTATGTACAACCAAATCAAGAATCTGTAACTTTTATGTTTTTCTGGGAAAAGGTCATTGAAAATATAGGCACAACAATAATGGTAGAAGAGCATACATGCAATGCCCATCAACAATATTTCTTGAAAATTCGGAATTATACAGGGTTTCCAGGCCCCTCCCTTTAACTCCTGAACCCAGGGCCGTATCCAAGGGGGGGGTTTAGGGGTTCAAACCCCCCCCGCGAAATTTTGACATCAATTTTTCTACTGCTATTTTTCTTGAAAATTATGTCTCACAAGGAGCGATATCCTCTTCGGGTATAACCCAAAGGGTCTCGAAATGAGTCAAAACCCTACTTTTAAGGGTAAAATTTCCAAAATTTTTTCTGGGGGAGGACCCCCAAACCCCCTTGAAATTTTGAAATCTATTAAGTATGCGGTTTTTCCTTCAAACTTGTGTGATTTACAAGGAGTGGTTCTCTTTAATGTAACCTAAAGTGTCTCAAAATGAGTTAAAATGGCACTTTTAGGGGGAAAATTAAAAAAAATTTCTGATGTAGAAACCTAAAAACCCCCTTAACATTTCGCCATTTATTACAATATACCTTCTTTTTACCTTGAAAATTCAGCCGCTTACAATGAGTGGTGCTCTATGGGTGTAATCTAAGGGGTCTCAGAAATGAGCTAAAACACTCTTTTGAGGGGCAAATTTCCAAAAATTTTCTGGGGGAGGACCCCCAGACCCCCCTTTTACTTCGAATTCATATTGTTTATACAATTTTGAAATTTAGTACATCAAAATTTCAATCCAGTGTCGTCATCTAAAACTTAACATATAAAAGTACCCGTAGGTACCTCAGAAAATATTTGAGTCAAAACCCCCCCCGAAACAAAAGTCTGGTTACGGCCCTGCCTGAACCTCTACAGATATAGTCATGAAAGTGGAGTCTAGGTGAGGGAACGTACTCATACTACGTGACCTATTTTTTACTATTTTTGATCCCCCTCCCCCCCTTGGTGAGCACCTGTTCCTGTAGTATATGCCAAGACCCCCCCCTCCCCCTCTATTTTTCATGTAGTAGTTCATAAATACGGTTTTCAATCATTTTTAGCAAACAAAGTTAAAAAAAAAGCTAATTTGGCTTAATTTGTCTTTATTAATACAGCGTTTGCCTCTTGACGCCAAGAGTGCGTGCATACAAGTGGAAAATATATTATCAAGAAGAAAAAAGCGTATGTAAAAGTTATTGTAACAGTAACTTAATTTACAAAAACAAGTCTTTTTTTCTTGCGGAAATTTTAGGAGTTATAATAATTTTTATTTTAAAAACTATTAGAAATTGGCACTGTCTATTTGGCCGGCAAAAATACAACTAAACTCTACTCTTTTTTACCCGGTAACTGCCCGAAAACGGTTGTAATTGGAGCGCCGGGACTGCTAAGTAACCGCTAGCGCCAACTGCCGATTCCTTAGAGATGGCATTGGCAAAATTGGTCAAATAACAAAGTTGTAGAGCAGCATCGATTTAGTACGAAAAGACACCTTGTGCAGAGAAAAATAATGAATAGGTGTTTTAAATTTGCAAATAACGAAAATTAGATCTGTTGTATTTATTTTTAAATTAGATTCCGAACCCTGGTTCAAAAACACTGTTATTTTCTTTTCTTACGTTTCTTTAAAGCTTTAAAAAAAACTTTAAATCAAAGCTTTAAAATGAATATAACAAGTACCCCTCCATCTTAAATTCAAAAATATCTTTCACTGTAAAATTTAAAAAAAAAACACCCACTGTCGGAATAAATTTTCCTTTGGATCCAATAAATAATCCTCACAACGGAAAATTAATTTAATTTTAAAAAAGGTTCGATTACTTAAAATCGCTGACAAAAATCGCACTGAAAGAAATTGCTTGGGCTTTTAAAATAGAAAATGCGCCTAATTGTAAGTTTTAATTTCCCTTCTTTGACATAAAATATCTGTGCCAATGTCCCTAACTGTCAATCTCTCAAATTTGATCAAACCCAATGGGAAATGATTGGTTATTGCAGAGGTCTCCAAACTTTTCAGCCCGAGGGCCGCATTAACTGTAGTTTGAAACTACAGTTTGAGGGGGACGGATGGCCTGTTTGGTTTGCTCTTTGCCTTTCACGCCAGCAGTCTGCGCACTGCTCCGTCGTGAGTTCGATTCTCACCTCGCCCCTGGGTGTATTTTCCTTCTTTGTGTCAGTAAAAATTCTGTTGTGTCTGTCTTACTTGACGAAGGTGTATAAGCGGATCCTTGAGATCAAGCATACATACCTGAAAGTATATGTAACTCCAACCAACCAACCTACAGTTTGAGGGGGGGGCAAGTGGCCTGGTTGTGTTACGTGCAGACAACCACGCTAGCAGTGTGTGCACTGTATTGGCCGTCGGTTCGATTCCGGCCTTTGCCCTGGGTGTATTTTCTCTCTCTTGTGTCAGTAAAAAAAATATTCTGTTGTGTCTGTCTTACTTGACCAAGGTTTATAAGCGGATCCTAGAGATCAAGCACACAGACCGGAAAATATATGTACCAAAAACCAAAACCAAACCAAACCCCCAGTTTGAGGGGACGTGCTGCCAACCACGCTAGCAGTCTGCGCACTGACCAAACCAAACCAATAAAAACCAATAATAACCAATCAAAACATAGTACGAAAATAATCGAATTAAAATACGGTAGGGGACTTTTTTAGTTCTATAAAATTTTTTAGTTCATTATGATTGGTTTGGTTTGGTTTTTTGGTTACATATATTTTCCGGTATGTGTGCTTGATCTCAAGGATCCGCTTATACACCTTCGTCAAGTAAGACAGACACAACAGAATTTTTACTGGCACAAAGAAGGAAAATACACCCAGGGGCGAGGTGAGAATCGAACTCACGACGGGGCAGTGCGCAGACTGCTGGCGTGAAAGGCAGAGGAGCAAACCGAACAGGCCATCCCTCCCCCTCATTATGATGTTAACAGATGACTCCAGCAAAGTTAATGGGGATCCATGTTCGATTCCAGAGAAGGACCTCGGGGAACAGATACCGCAACCAAAATTGGCTTGCAGAAGTAGGGGCTAGATTTTGGACAACGAACAGGCCATGAAACCAGCGGATACAGTACAGAGAGAAGCGTTTTCGAAGCAGGTTTTATTTGGAATCAAACACGTATTTCTCTTAACTATTCTGCCGCTATCTATCAACATCTTTATGAACTTTTTTTACTGTCTTAAAAAAAATCTCCCGACCAACTGATGCTGACATCGCAAAGCGTTTTTTAATTCAATATTTTTTTCTGCATTCTATGAATTTTCAAAACCCTGTATCTTCTTAACATTCAAAAAATTCCTATCGAAATTGTATCGCAGGTGGATGATTGGATGAGGTCAAGAACGCAGCGCGCAGATGCGTCATTTTTTAAAAATCCATCCGAAAACGAGATAACCGTGGATATAAATTCAGAACCTGCTTCACCAAACGTGAATTAATTTATCCGAAATAAACGAAAGTGTGTTTATAAAAGATCTACTAAAGATAAACACAAAGTATTTATATACACGTTAGTTTCGAATTCAATAGGTGCTCTCTCATAAAGTAAGTTCACTGGTTTAAATTTCTATTTGCGTACATAGATAGAAACGTGTGTTTTTGATTATTTAGTCTGTGGTGTGTGTGTGTGAAAATATTTTTTTGATTGCAGATGATCCCGAATTAAGTAAGTTCACTGGTCTAAATTGCTATTTGTGTTTAAAGATAGGCACAGCCACGATAAGAGTCCTCCAGCTATCCACAGCTCTCACAGCAATATGCTTAAGTATTTGTCATTATTTGAGCTTATGGGTAAACAAGGCGGCTGGAGGACTCTTATCGAAGCTGTGCAGAAACGTGTTTTTGTTTATTTAGTTTGTGGTGTGTGTGAAAATATTTTATAGCTTAATGCCCTGAGGATAATTGATTTTGACGAAAACCTTTAAATATTTGGCATAACTGGTAAGGGTCATCCGTGGCTGGAACGTGCAACCGGACATTGGCCGTGAATAGCGTCTACTCGACCGCCATGGAGGACTTGCCAAAGTTGAGTCATTTTTGAGCCTGGGACGATTTCCTATAATTCAGCTGAGAACCGTAATTATTGTAAAATGATCATTGTTAAATAGACGGAATTTTAATTTTTTTCTCTAGGAAAGTATAATTGAAGAAGATGCAAAATTTAAATTTAGTCCCAAATCAGAGTACTGAAAATCAGGATTAATTAAAATTAAAATGAATTATTTTAATAAGTAACCTAAAAATATGCCTTTTTATTGCTTTCTTTTCAATAGGCATATAGTTTCAACATTATTTACTATACCAATTTTGTTATGTAACTCTTAACCTGTTTTTAAGTGCCCCTTGAACAAGATTTAAGGTTGATTATTTTTCAGTGTTCCATCCAAAGGAGATACCTACGTAGCAACATTTTTCATTTTTTGAGAAGGGCTTACTTAGATTTGTTAGGTTTTTTTTTTTTTTGAGTCATCAAGCTTATGCGAATCACGTTGATAAACGTCCTGTGTTTGTTTTAAATCTGATTGGATTCCATCTAAATTGAATGAATTTTCTTATTTTCAATTTAAAGATATTTTGCATTAGTGTGACATGTATTATGTGACATGTAGTATGCGTCGAAGTTAATCTTGGTATTTATAATGCTAAATATAAATATAAACAAAAAATATTCTTTGAAAAAAAATTCCGTATTTTTATAATTAAGACTGTTGAATAGAATATATTTTGTATCGGTTTCGATTTTTAGATCATAAATCAAAATATTTGTTTTGAATACAGGGCTAACGGCAATAAAAATTGTAATAGGATAGGTATAAAGCTGAACACTTTTACATCCAGTGTGAAAATATAGTCTTGAATGTAATTTTATTCCTTCAATTTTTTTAACATTATTTAATTTAAAATTATATAATTCTCCAATTCAGAGTCAGTCACTTGATTGAAATAAAGTTTCAACTCACTATAGTTCGGCATGAAATCTAAATATTTTAAAGCCTATTATCAGAATTTCCTATATCTCAGACTTTAGAAATTGAGAAATCTTAGAAATACCCTTGCTTTACGTTATAATGTAAATCAAAAACATGATTCTTAGGTCTCTCAAAAGGAATTTCGAAATTTCCGGAAATTCGAATTTCGAAGTTTCGTGTATTAAAATATTAAAATCTGAATTACAAACAAACGCCAATTACAGCTTTAATTACAACTACCAGTTACTTAGATCCTCAACAGCACGAATTCAAATAATCAGATATTGATCTATTAATCCTTTACCTTCAGAAATAATTTTAACTTAATCCTTTCTGATGTTTCCAACGGTGTCGCGAAAATACCGGTCAATGTAAAAAAAATTGTCAGTAAATTCTGGTAAAAAAAAATTATAGCTTTACCCATGATGTAATATATTTGATCTCCCACATTTTTCTTATAATTACATTATAAAGTATTTCCACGAAAGTCAAAAACAAATTAAACTGAGTAATTTGTCAGGGTGGTCCTAAATACGTGGTACAAAATGGGTAGGGTAGGTATAGTACATAAAGACGAACCAGAACTGGTATAGAAAGGGGGTCGCAAATGAGTTAAGGGGTGAAATCCCGGGATTAAAATCGGCAACAAAACCTGCATATTTGTGCAGGTAGACATTCCAGTATACTAGACAGCAACTTAAGTTGACCCTACGACGTCACTAATAAACAAAGTAGTTCCCATCGCGGTGTCTGAATTTTGAGTGAAATAAAGAACGTCAATTTAAAAATATGATTATTTTGTTAAAATCGTGTATTAATAGTGCTTTTCAATCCAGATTTGCGTACCGAAACTCCTCCTATCAACACAACAGGCTTCGTGTTTACAGATTTCTCCTTCCGCATTTGTGACGTACTGGGTTCAAGAAACGTTGCAACCAAGTGTAGTTATTTTGTTAAACAACTTTAAATATTATAACTTCTACTAAACGAGTTTTCCCACCAGTAACACTTATGCATTCGACAGGGAAAAAATGTCGCCAATCCGTGATTGCAAATACTTTTTTGTGATTCTTAAGTTAACGATAAAATAAGAATGGAAAAAAATTGCGCCAAAATTTGGTTGAACATGCATTAAAAATGACTGATCGAAATAAATCTTTCGCTACGGAATGATAACTTCCTGAAAAAGTTAGTTAAAATTACTTTTTGCAAGTACTAGTTTTATTATTTTGATGTAAAAAATTACGGAATCGAACAATTGTCTCTTCGTGCACAAATATGCAAGTTTTTAGCTGATTTTAACCCCGGGGTTTCAGTTTCACCCCTTAAAACTCATTTGCGACCACCCTTTTTATACCAATTCTTGTTTTCTCTACCTACCATACCCAGTTTTTACCACGAATTTAGTACCACCCTGTATATACCACTTGATTACAAAAAGTGGTCCAAAACATAATGGGTACCTAAATGTGCTCCAGGAATAGTTTAATGCTCTTTTGTGGAGACTGCTCTTGTGTGTTTTCGTAGGGGACTCGGTACCCAAAAAATCTGTCAAGTATCTATTTTGAGATTTTGTACTCATAGTGATATTTACTCTTTTAAAATTAACTCCATAAAGTGTAATGGTGCGCGAATTCAAAATATAAAAGTTTTCAATTTTCTTCGAGCACACTTATCGCATATATGTTAAAATTCCTTTTTTTCTCAGAACTACTTCTTTTGGCATTTAAAACCCCAAAGCTTTTTCTGTACTGTACTATCTTGTTTGAAACTTTGCATATACATTAGACCAAGGGTTCCCAATAGGTGGTCCGTGGACCCCTGGGGGTCCGCGGGCTGTGTCCAAGGGGTCCGCGAAATGTCACCGAGAAATTAAGTATTTTTCATATTAAAAGCAGTGGCACAGGGAAAAAATTTTTCAATAGCGAAAATATCGTAGAATTTTGGCTCACAGCTCGTAAAGACTGCAAAGAACTCGGTAATAAGGCATTAAAGGTAATTCTTCCTTTTCCGACCACCTACCGATGTGAAGAGGCCTTTTATTTATGTGTTTCATGAAAAACAAATATAGGAATAGACTTGACTTGGGATCGGATTTTAGAGTTAAGGTTTCAACTATGAAACCTAACATTTCAGAAATAATGAGCACGAAGGAAAGATTCCACTTATCTCACTAAAATTGTACAGTTATAAAATATATTGATTGATTTGTACTTTTCATTTAACTTGTGTTGTATAAAATTTCCTTTGTATATAAACATTTTCCACATCATTCTTCACCATTATACTTACACCATAAATTACTTCATAATTTAACTTAAATTATAATGAGTGTAATATTCATGTAATGATTTGAATACATTAGTAATTTGTAGTAGATTCTATATAATCTACATTTAAAAAAAAATTTAAGTCTTTAAGTTCAAGGGGTCTTCGTCAGTAAATTAATTGTAAAAGGGGCCCTCGGCAAAATTTTATTGGGAACCCCTGCATTAGACTAGTGTTTCCCAACGTGGGGCGCAATATGAATTTCTAGGGGGGCAATTTGAAAATTTTTAACCACATTGCCCCCTAGGTTGAGCGTGTACCATCAGGTTTTATTAACTTTTCAAGAAGGGTTTTCGAAAAATATAGGATATGGGGGCGTGGAAAATTTAGAAAGGATTTGGTGGGGCATGGACCGAAAAAGGTTGGGAAACACTGCATTAGACAGTGCCTTTAATAAATGTATGTATGCATTCAAAATATAGGTTTAGAGTACAGAAAAAAAAGATTGTTTTCGTGATATTTTCAAGGGGTTTGTGTAAAAATTTTGTTAAAAACTATTACAGGATCAAATATTTGAATGTAAAGTTTAATAGACAATAGCCCCATTATGCGTAAAAATCATACCAAAGCTAACATTAAAAAGTAGTTTTAAAACTTAACTTTTTAAGAATTTTAAAATTTCTTAAACTGTTTTTGAAAAAAAATTTTTTTTGCTTGTTATGTTTAAGTGCTCGGTACAAGTGTTTTGACTCACAAAAAATTTGTAAATTTAAGAAAAAATTAGGGTTCACAGTCCCCTTAACTAAAGGAACCATCTGTATTTGTTTCAGCTCGACAAGCCATGGCGAAATCTCTTCTCGAGCAAGTCCGTCTTCCAATAGACAATTTACCCGACATAGCTTTGCCGGATGTACTTCCGCTGTGTGGGAAAAAGTCGGATAAATCGATAAAGCATCACGGAAAAGTTCTTGAACTTTTAGAGACATGGGCGAAAATGCATTTGAAGGCCATGGCCACATGGCATGGACCAAATCGTGATGCAACCATGGACCTTGACAACATGAGTGCAGAGGCCAAAGAGCGGATGATGAAAAGAGTACTTGATGATTTCAGTGAGTAAATTCTTCATGAGCCTCTATGAATTTCTTTGCGTAAGTAATGTGAATGCTTTTAATGAATGTGGTCCTCTTATTTTCAATTATGCTTCTGAATTTTGACATTAAAAAATGGGAGCATAAAACTTTTTGCACACGTTTCGACCTTGCCAGCCATGTGAATTTGGTTTTACCAAAGAAATAAAATTTGTATTACTTCACAAAATCGAACTAAAATTTCCTTAAAGTTTTTAATTTTACGTTTCTGACTATTTTAGTGTTAATCAAAAAGGCGGTCTAATATTTACACCTTATATCTAATATTTAAGAATCATTTCTCCTAATATTGGTTCTAAATATTCTTTTAAAGATTAAAATTTTAAGTTATTTACTCGTACTCATAAAAATTTTACATTAACTGCATTTATAGGGGTAAACTGCATTTATAGGGGTAAACTGCATTTATGGGTAAACTGCATTTATGGGTAAACTGCATTTATGGGTAAACTGCATTTATGGGTAAACTGCGTTTATGGGTAAACTGCGTTTATGGGTAAACTGCGTTTATGGGTAAACTGCATTTATGGGTAAACTGCATTTATGGGTAAACTGCATTTATGGGTAAACTGCATTTATGGGTAAACTGCATTTATGGGTAAACTGCATTTATGGGTAAACTGCATTTATGGGTAAACTGCATTTATGGGTAAACTGCATTTATGGGTAAACTGCATTTATGGGTAAACTGCATTTATGGGTAAACTGCATTTATGGGTAAACTGCATTTATGGGTAAACTGCATTTATGGGTAAACTGCATTTATGGGTAAACTGCATTTATGGGTAAACTGCATTTATGGGTAAACTGCATTTATGGGTAAACTGCATTTATGGGTAAACTGCATTTATGGGTAAACTGCATTTATGGGTAAACTGCATTTATGGGTAAACTGCATTTATGGGTAAACTGCATTTATGGGTAAACTGCATTTATGGGTAAACTGCATTTATGGGTAAACTGCATTTATGGGTAAACTGCATTTATGGGTAAACTGCATTTATGGGTAAACTGCATTTATAGGGGTAAACTGCATTTATGGGTAAACTGCATTTATAGGGGTAAACTGCATTTATGGGTAAACTGCATTTATAGGGGTAAACTACACTAAAATCAATATTTCTGCAAAATATTTGTTCTTTTTTAAGCAGATGTCTTTAGCCTATACATTTAACACTAGAACCGCCAAGGGCCCTTTTTTGTCCCCTCGCAAAGTTCAAAGTTTTGCTATTTCTATATTTTTTGTCAGATAACTCTGAAACTCGGTGACTTTTATTTATTTCATGCCCTCTACATAACACAGTAAAAAAATTCCCGATCGGTTGCGAATTTTAGAAGAAAAATGCGGATTATACTAGAACCGCCAAAGGGGACATTTTTGTCCCCTACTGCAAAACTATTCTTTCAGGCGCCAGGCATGCCCATTAGGGCGTATCACGAAAACCTTTTTTTGGAAATTCAAAAAGGCATACTGAAAAAAAGTTGCCTCAGGGGTCACATATACACCATAAAAAATTTCAACCCGATCAAAAAATATTTAGGTCCCCCGGAATTGAGTCAAAGTTTATGAAATTTCATAATTTTTCAATAAATTGACCAAAAATGCCAAGATAAAATTTTAATTTTGACCTCATAATTTTTCTATGATGATGAACTATTATGCCTTACAATATGCGCTTGGTTTCATATTTTTATTATCATTAGTTTGAGAGAAATAATTTTTTAGCGTTAAACGAAACATGTAAAGTTGTGTTTCCTGCATTCTTTAAACGCTAATAACTTAAGAACTAATTTACCGAGGGAGTAGTGATTGGTGTCATTTTGTTTGAAATTGAATGTTCTTTTTATCTATGTGGATCATGACCAACTTTCTTTGAATTTTTTTTTAAATTTAAAAAACTAAAAAAATTCCAAAAAAAATAATTTTTTTTTTAAATTTTTTTTAAATTTTAAATTTTGTTGCTTTTTAACTTCTAAAAGAAACATATCTACCAAATTTGAAATTTAAAATCAATTTCAATCATATAGAAAAAAATTGAATCTAAGCAAAATTTAAGTTGATCCCTTAATACCCCCTAAAATATACTAAAAAAGCAATTGACTCATGGAAAATTCATAAAATCCCTTGAGGATATTTAGGTGATTCATAACAAACAAAAACATTCATATTTATGCAAGAAATACAACTTAATAAGTTTCACTGCAAAATCTTGTAGAGCTCACCTCTTCCATATTAGAACATATACAGATACAGAATAATTGGCTATTTCTCCCTAATTTGTCTAAGAATATATAATTTTTCATTCTTTTACATTCTAACACCTCTCACCAAATCAGATTATTGTTTTAGAAGGTAAAATAATGAAGCATTAAGACAAAACTGTAAGAAATATGGAGATTTAAAAAATAATTCAATATGGACTATTCTTGAAATGGGACAACTATTAGATTTTGAACTAAAACTTTTAAGCAGGGGGGTCTGTCCAGACTTTTTTGGAAATGCCCTGTTTTTGTGAATTTGTGAAAACTCATGCATTATTTTGCGTATTAAAATCATCGTTAAATTGGGTTCTTTCTGCCTAAGTACCGTTTCGGAGATATCGTGATAATAACATGTGAAATTACCATAGAGGATGATAAAAAGAATCTGTTTTACATTGAAAAAGAGAGTTTAGAGTGTTTTTGGCTTTCAAATATGATTCAGAATGAGTCAGTGAATCGGGGATGGTTAATACTTCACAGGTGCCCTCCTTCGCTAGTGTGTCTGCCACCTCATTTCTCTGTATGTCAACATGAGATGCAATCCACTGGAGGTGCACCGCCCGAAATGAAGAAAGATGCTTCAGTTTCTGAAGGATTGAAACACTCGTATAAGATCACCAACTCTGTGCCACTTTGAGAGGTGTTGAATAGAGCTCCGGCTGTCTGAAAGGATCCATATGTCAGAAAACTTGTGGAAGGAACACAACTTGTGGAAGGAAGGAGGGACTTTAGACCTTCGTCAATGGCAATCAGTTCACTGCGAAACACAGAACAGAAATCAGGATTTCTTAGCTTGATTTTAGTTGGATTTGGGGATTTGATGTATATTCCACTACCAGAGTGATCCTGTTCATCCTTGCTTCCATCTGTGTAGATTATTGTGGCTTCTTGAGGGATGTTATTTATCATTTCAAGAGAGAGTTGTTTCAAATGATCCGGAATATTGGATTTTTTGTTTACAGAGACAGGCAGTTCTGTGTGGAAGAAAACTCCAGGTAGACCTTCTGAGGGGTCAATAAAGTGTTTTAAATTATGCTGGACAACATTCCTGGGTTTTGTTGAATGGTTTTTTTGGTTATGAATCACATAAATATTCTCAGTGGGTTTTTTGAACTTTTCATGGGTTGATTGTTCTTTTAGCATATTTTAGGGGGTATTAAAGGGATCAACTTAAATTTTGCTTACAGTTTTAATTTTTTTCTCTATAATTGAAATTGATTTTAAACTTCAAATTTAGGAGATATGTTTCTTTTAGAAGTTAAAAAGCAACAAAATTTAAAATTTCAAAAAATTTAAAAAAATATTTTTTATTTGAATATTTTTAAAGTTTTTTTAATTTTTAAAAAATATTTCAAAGAAAGTTGGTCATGATCCACATAGATATAAAGAACATTCAATTTCAAACAAAGTGACACAAATCACTAGTCTCTTGGTAAATTAGTTCTTAAGTTATTAGTGTTTTAAGAATGCAGGAAAAACAACTTTACATGTTTCGTTTAACGCTAAAAAAATTATTTCTCTCAAACTAATGATAATAAAAATATGAAACCAAGCGCATATTGTAAGGCATAATAGTACATTATCATAGAAAAATTATGAAGTTAAAATTAAAATTTTATCTTGGCATTTTTGGTCAATTTATTGAAAAATTATGAAATTTCATAAACTTTGACTCAATTCCGGGGGACCTAAATATTTTTTGATCGGGTTGAAATTTTTTATGGTGTATATGTGACCCCTGAGGCAACTTTTTTTCAGTATGCCTTTTTGAATTTCGAAAAAAAGGTTTTCGTGATACGCCCTAATGCCCATCTCTCCTCCCCTCTGCTTGCTAGACGTTGTTCCCTCGTTGAATGCAATGAAATATTCGAAGATATTTCCCCCTTTATATATACTACTTAAAAAATGTGATGTTATGACGTTTCCTTGCTTTGCTTTGGAGGTGGCTTATCGATTCATGTACTACAAGTATATCTACATTTTACAAAGTCTCTGGTTATTTATAGAAAACTCTTCCCACACATTAACCAGACATTCATTTGTCTACCCAATATTCAGAATTTCACAAGGTTTCCCTTAAAAACACGTCTAAATTGCGAGAAAAGCCATCCTTTGAGTGCAAGCTGGCTACAAGCTTTTCATTGCGCTAACGAAAAATTAACAGTAGAAATTTAGAAGATAATTAATTCTTAAATGTGTGTAAAAACCTGTATGTTCTTTTTATTTGCTAAGGTATACAATTTGATGGCTTTTTGTTAACTTCCTGTACATAAATTGGTACATAATTGAGATAATTAGAAATTGCGTTAATTTCCAAAGATGAATTTTTCCCATTGGATAATATTAGAATTTCAACTTAAAAATTTGCAGACACATTTATTAAGATATGTTTAGTTGTAATAAAATTAAAAATTTAAAAACATTTGTATTTTTAATTTTTTTAGAATGCAGGAAAAACAACTTTAAGTAAATTTTAAAACTTTCAAAATTTATTTCTTTTAAATATTCAGACACAAAGAAATCTAACTAGTCACATACTATTGACAATGAAGGTACACAACCATGAAAAAATTGAGGAGAATATTTGAGAACGTTATCTAGGATTTTCGGCTAATTTCCCCAAAAATGACCAAAACATCAAAACTTTGACCACGTTGTACGACTGTCAAACGTAGACCGATTTCAAAAATTTTTGTTGCATTATACTTGTACTAATGTATTACAACTTTTCCGCAGTATTACATATCGAATTTTTGACTTTCGTCTTTTTCGACCCGGCCTAAGCAGCATGGGGACATTTTTGTCCCCTTTGGCGGTTCTAGGTAGGTAGCAAAGTCCGGCGGTTCTAGTGTTAAAAGATAGATCAATGTTGAACTTTCAACTGTCGCTTAGTTATAAGATTTTAATGTTATGGAAATTTAATTAGAAATTGAGAAATTAAATTATAAGTTTTCGGGAAGGGCGAGCAGCCATAACCCTTCGTGCAACCCAATAAAATATTAGGCAAGGCAAATATTAGGCTTTTTAGGCAAGCATATTGTCATATGCCTTGCCTAAAAAGTTCATAGGTTCGCCTGATTAACCGCAAAACTTGTCATTAGTGATTCTTGTCTTTTTTTATGTTTAAGAAAAAGTTACCTGCGTATTAGCTTGTTGATCGTGCCCCTGAATCCGAAAACGTCGCAAAAGCTCGTAACTGTGCCGCGAAATTGGACGGTCGCAGAACGATCAATACTAACTACAGGGCCGTATCTATCCAAGGGAGGTTTAGGGGTTCAACCCCCCCTTCGATATTTGTTTTGTTGTTGTTTGATGCTCGTGTACCTATACTAAGTTGCAACTTATGTTGGTCCAGTAGAAATACGACTCAGAAACAGATCAATCAGTTTCTTCCATTTATGGTCCGTCAATTAATAGAGAAATCGAAAGATAATGTTACTGACATAGATGAAGAGTTTGTGAAAAGGGCGGCTACAGAATTTTATCAAACAAGCCGTGAATATCTGGAGCAGTGGACTTGCTTTCTTACCAAAAAAATGGAGATACTTTATTGGGCAGATTTAAAAAAGGTCCCCGCATGGGAAGACGTTCAAAAATATTTGGTTATATTAATTGAAAAGGGATATAATGTTGTGTGTAACTGTACCTGGTAAATGGAATAACTGTAATAAAGATGCAGAAGTTTTTGACGAATTTTCGTTAATTTGTAACTACATTCATCGCAGAAAGTAACCGAATGGAACAATCTAAATTTTTCCACGGAAACTCGTTGGGTGGAAGTATTCAAACACTTTCAAGCCAACAATATTCAGCATGAAAACTTTTCTATTTTAATTGAATATATTTTATGTTTGCCTGCTACAAATGCTCCAGTAGAAAGAGTATTTTCTATGATGAACAAATTGTGGCCATCTGAGAAGACCCAGTTACAAATTTCAGTTCTAAAGGCGATGTTGATAATTAAGGTGAATATAAAAAAACGTGCCAAGAGTTTCATTCTTACTTAAAATCATCACCAGCTATACTAAAACAAATTTGTTCCTATAAATATAAATATAACTAATAGTTTCGGGGTATATTTTTTAATTCGTAACTTTTAAGCTAACCGACTTTTTCTGAATAAATAACTTAAAAAAGGGTTTTTTTTATTGACTACCTGTTAATTAACCTAAATAAACCAATGTCCCGTTTTAGTCGGAAAAATAAATGGTCACGTTAGGTATAACCCAAAGGGTCTCAAAGCGAGTCCCCTACTTTTAAAAGTAAAATTTCCAAAATTTTTCTAGGGGAGGACCCCCAAACCCCATCGAAATTTTGAAATCTATTAAGTACGGTTTTTCCTTCAAACTTGTGATCTTTGATGTAACTTCAAGTGTCTCAACATGAGTTAAAATGCCACTTTTAGAAGCAAAATTCAAAAAATTTTCTGGAGTAGGAACTCAAAAACCCCCCTCAATATTTTGCCATTTATTACAATTTATACAATATATTGAAAATTCGGCCGCTTATAATGAGTGGTGCTCTTTGGGTGTAACCTAAAGTCTAAAGGGTCTCAAAATGAGCTAATACACTCTTTTGAGGGGCCAATTTCCAAAAACTTTCTGGGGAAGGAACCTCTAGAGACCCTCCCTTTTACTTGGGATTCATATTATTTATACATTTTTGAAATTTAGTGAATCAAAATTTAAATCCTGTGTCTAAAACTTAACGTATAAAAGTACTCGTAAGGAGGTACCTCAGAAAAAAAATTTAGAGTCAACCCCCTCCCGAAACAAAAGTATCTCTGGTTACGGCCCTGGGTACTGAAAGTATTCCAGGTATAGGTGTTAACCTTCCATCTTTTATAGCAATATTTAAATGAACAAAACTCTACTACAAAAGCTACTGCTTGGTAAAATAAGTAAATGTTTTTTAAACATAACACTGGTCGACACTCATTTTGGGGCCGGGAATATTATCCTGATGAAGAATATGGCATCCATTTTTGCTCATCAGCTCTAGTTTTTGAGATATTTCACAATTAAGTTTTTAAGACTTTTGCTCTACCTTTTATACAATATGTTTGTATAAAGATGTCTTAAATTGTAAAAACCAAACTCTCCAAGGCTTCTCCTATTTCTTAGGGTCCAAATAGATAGTGTATACAGTTTCAGCCCCCTGAGTTAGTTTTAAGGGGTACCTATAGGGCCCTAAAGTTGAAAAAAAGTGGAAAAAATTCTTTTTTTCAGAATTTTTTCAAAAATATTTTTGAGTTTGCTAATGTGATAAAACTGGCTAATATATGTTATTTAGAACTTATTTAGACAGGATAAAATAATTTTTACTTTTAAACTGCACCGTAAAAGACCTATTTTCTAATTTTAGGCGAGAAATAGGGTCATTTTGCTCAAAAACGCCAAATTCCAATAATGGCGGTTGAAACTAATAAATTTCGAGTTTTTCAGAAGCAAGTCCTCAAAAAAAATGTCTTTTGATGTATAACTGAAAAAATTAAAAAAAGAGAATTTTTCCACTTTTTTAAAATTGTAGGGCTTGAAAGCTTGGGAGCAGTTTATATTGTTATTGATCTTTATCAAATGAAATTTCAGTTTTACTTCAGAGGACATCTTTTTTGAGGACTTCTAAAAAATTCAAAATTTATTAGTTTGGGTTTCAACCACCATTATTGGTATTTAGCGTTTTTGATCGAAATATCCCTATTTCTCGCCTAAAATTTGAAAATGGGTCTTTTGCGGTGCAGTTTAAAAGTAAAAATTATTTATCATGTCTATTTAAGTTCTAAATAACGTATATTAGCCAGTTTTGTCACATTAGCAAACTCAAAATTTTTTCAGAATTTTTAAAAAAATAAGAATTTTTTCCACTTTTTTTCAACTTTAGGGCCCTATAGGTACCCCTTAGAATTAAAACAGGGAGCTGAAACTGTATACACTATCTATTTGGACCCTAAGGGATAGGAAAAGCCTAGAGAGTTTGGTTTTTTATATTTTAAGACATCTTTATATGTATCACCATATTGTATAAAAGGTAGAGCAAAAGTCTTAAAAACTTAATTGTGGAATATCTCAAAAACTAGAGCTGATGGGAAAAATGGATGCCATATTCTTAATCAGGAGGTCAAATATATACAAAATCAGCTTTAATATTCCCGGCACCAAAATAAGGTTTTTTTGTAGACCAGTGTAATGGTTAAACAAATTTCTTGAAATTGAAGGTTTTATTCACACTAAATATTTCCAAGTTGTTTTAAACACCAAATATTTGAAATTTCATTTAAAAATTGCAAACTATTCTATTAAAATATAGTTATATCAATGAAAACCATAAGAATTGGGTTGTATTTGTATATTTTTTGTCTGAAACACTGGTGATATTTACGGGACAATAACGGAATTTAACTAAACTGAATATATTTTTTATTATAACAGAGGTAAAGAGTTAAACTGGGCATGATCTCGAAGTACTGTTCGATACATTCTGTAGAATTTTTTTTCCTATACGCATTTCGGAAATAAAACGAATATTTGTCCTTAAAGTTAATGCATGTTGAATTGAGTTAGGTGGTTAAAGTTTAAGCATTTGTGATTCACTCCGAGACAAAATCTAGTTTTTTGTCATCTCTTTAGGCGAAGCTCACCACATCAAAATCGAAAATCACGTGAAGTCCCAGATGGACGGCTTGGATTTGGGCGAAGATGACGAGATGATGCTCCTGGAAAAAGAAACCGTCCGGAAAAAGAAACGGTTCTTCCTGTCCAAGCGATTTTTTAAGTGGAATCCCAAACCCACTGAAAAGGAGAAGGAAGAACTTCAAAAGGCGAAACTAGAAAGTTTTGATGAGTTAAAAGAACGTTTTGCTAAACTCCTCAATGTTGAAGTGGATCGACACAGTAAGTGATCACTCTCAAGAGAACTCGGTTACAACTAGTGGTCTTTTGCTTTCGGTTGGAGTATCGGAAAGTATACGTAAATTTTCAAAATTTCCCCCGTTAATCTTTATTTTGAACTTCCTTTTCTGTAAATATTTTGACACGTGTATTATTTCTAGAGTTTAGATTAGATCCTACTTATGTGTGTAGCAAAAATGTTAATAAAATCTGTACCATACTATATTATGCTTTTTTTAAATTATACTGCCCACGCAACGCTGGGTTTTGCGCGCAGCGCTAGTGACAAAGTAATATTTCGATAAGTGTTCGGTAATCGAATTAACTTTACTCTGCTTTTGTCGTTTCAGAAAGAAATCGGGACCCTACGAAGGCAGCAGGTGAACAGCTCACTGCAGGAAAAGAGACAAAATGGATTGAAGAGATGACCCATCGTCTCTATGTTTGCCATATGGCCGTCAAAATATTGGGTAGGAAAAGGAATGAAATTTTTTTTATAAAACTAAAGTTCATTTGAGTTATTTATACAAAATAGACCGGGAGCGTGCGACAAGATCACTACATTATTTTATTTACCGCTATGTTTGTAGAATAAGTTGCTTTAATTGAGTAAGACGGGTTCATAACATACTGGCGAGGTCTTTTGGCGGTACATGAGTGCTGAAAATTGTAACGAACAAGTGATTTTTATAGCTTCTTTTATCTAATGATATTTATAGAGAACTCTCGCATATTGGATGATATGGCACCCTGATATTGAAAAGTCAAATCGTGGAGATGAAGTGTGTAACAAAATGGATGTTATTTGTTAAAAATGTAGCGTCAAGCATACATCCCTTCATATAGTCCAGTCAAAATAGACGAAAAAAAGGTGAAAGTTTGGAAAAATTCGCACGAAGCTGGAAATTGGTACGAACCTAGAAGACATCATTGTAAAATATATGCCAAAAGTCCCCCATCGATCCCGTTAACAGGGCTTTAGTTTCGGAAGGGGTTTCGACTGAAGCATGTTCTTTTTTCTTACGAGTACTTTTTTATGTCTAGTTTTAAATGACTTGCACATTTATATTAATTTCAAAATTTTATAAGCAATGTGAATTCCAAGTAAAATTTCTGGGTCTGGGGGTCCTCCCACAGAGAAGATTTTGGAAATTTCCCCTTCGAAATAGCGTTTTAGACGATTTTGAGGCCTTTTTGGATTACACATTGAGAGTTCGGCTAATTGTAAGCGGCAGAATTTTCAAAAAACCAGAAACCCAGTATAGTACAGTGGAAGCTCTTATAGCGACCTGCTCTTATAAAAATACTCTCTTATAAAGACCCAAAAATTAGTCTCTATAAGAGCACTTTTGTGCTCTTATAAAGACTAATCTTCGAATCGATTCAGCTTATCGAATACTTTTCTGGATCGGCTTGTGTGCGTCACACCAGAATTAGCCAATAAACAAATAGTATCAGAGTATGACAAACAGCCCCAAGTAACGATCGCATCTTCTCGCTTGCTTTCGCCCGGGGTAACCGGCTACAATCCCAAACGAAACCTTTCGCTACCTAATGTCCTTGTTGATTTTAGACTTTAAATTTATTAGCGTATTCATTTATCTTTCTTTATTTCCAATTTTTTGACTTGTATTTAAGACATAAATTTTTCAAATTGCATGCAGATGATGCAGGTGAAATTGATGTAATAAATTTTGTTAAGCATCAGACCTTTCTAAGGAAGCTAAGCTATGCAATAAATTAATATCAAAATCAAAATTTAAAAAGCAAACACAAATATTTATACTCTGTAAAATATTGATCTTAAACTTTATATAAATTAAAATAAAAGCAAAAGATAAGGTAATATAACATGAAATTGAAAGAATCAAGACTTCATAAAATAAGAAATAATTGTTTAAAGTGAGGAAAGATCAATTGAATGATTCGAACTGTGTTCTAAATCCCAATGATATCGTTTTCAGGTTGAGATTTCCTCCAGACTTTATAAATTAGTCTACTAAAAATACATCATTGAGGGAATAGAGTCCACCTTCCCGGAAAGCATCAAAATTGATAGTTTAGCTTAACGAGTTTATTTTGCTTTTAAACGAGTGATATTCTACACTCGAGTGTATCACTCGAAGTTTGCTCTTATAGCGACAAAAAACTCGGTACGGATTAATTACGCTATAAGAGCTTCCACTGTATAATAAACAGCAAAATTTTAAATGGAGTTAAGGGTCCTACTTCAGAAAAATTTTGGAAAAAGTTGTTAGGTTACACAAAATGAGGGTCACTGTCCTCTTAAGTCACGTAAGTTTCAAGGAAAAACAGTATATGATGGATTTAAAATTTTGAGGGAACTTTTGAGGGAGCCCACAGAAACTTTTGGGAATTTTTACTCTTAAGGGGGTCCGGGACACTTTAGTAAAAGAAAATTATTTTCAAGTTTAAAATTTTTCGGAAATTTTTTTGAAGATTAAGCATGAATTCCTGAACCAATTTTTATTTTTTTTAAGATAGCGTGAGAACTATTGATCTCGCATAATTGATTAAGAGCTTAAATTAAAGCTAAATAAGTGCATTTTAAGGATGTAGCATTTAATTTCTTTTTAGATGGTTAATATAGCCAATAAATTGCTTTAAATACAACTTTTACTCAAATTTTCGAATTTTGGGAAAAAAAATTCCCGTTTTTGAAGAGATTTAACTCGGGATCAATTGAACGTATAAACCTGGGAATGGTCTTAAATTTTTGTAAATTTTATCTATTTTAAAAAAGATAATTGAAACGTTTTCATGGGGATGCATTTTGTAAGAGTAATTAGCCAAAAACTGAAAAATGAGACTTTCGACGAACATCCCCCCTCACTCCGGCGTAAGAGCTACGGGCGGAGACTTTTGATATGTTCACCTCCTAACTAGTCCAAACAAAGTTTACGAAGTCAAAAATTGTGCTCCAAGAATTTCCCTCTACCTTTTTTTTAAGCATTCGTTGCCTGGACTAAAAACAATTACGGACAAAAACGAACACAATCGAACGCTTGGTTCAGTCTATGCTTGAAAACGCAATCTAAGATGTCCGTTTTTTCAAAATGGCGGATTTTCCCAACGATAGAATTTTTGGAAATTTTAGGATATCGATCAGAACACTCACTATCCTCTACATTTCCACCAATTTTCAGCCTGTTATATTGAATGTCCGGGTCAATGTCTAATTTGGCTTGACTATTTGGTTTAGAAGTTCTCCTAGTAACTAACTGCA
This sequence comes from Tetragnatha montana, assembly GCA_963680715.1. NCBI lineage: Eukaryota > Metazoa > Arthropoda > Arachnida > Araneae > Tetragnathidae > Tetragnatha > Tetragnatha montana. Next base: position 21,226,889 of record OY796680.1, on the reverse strand, counting down.
TTACATTCCTTGTTATTTGAATCGTGATTTACCCAGTTTCCACACTTGACCTTCACATACCTATTCAACTTACAGAGTACAATTTAGATTGCATTGATATGAGGGACTGATTAAAGGGGGGCGGAAGGGGCGACCGCCTCCCCCTGAAAGTAGTTTCAGAACACTTTTTGGCATGCTAAAATTCTAAAATTTCCCGGGGGAAGACCCCCGGACCCCCTCTTCCTTTGCCTAAAAAGTAGTTTGTCGTTTTCTATACTGATAAGATAGAAGTTCTTATTCATGAGCGTATCGGAGGGGTGGTCCCCTGGTCCGGACCCCCATTGGGCCTGACCTAAAACTTTTTAGACCCTATCTTAGGTGTTATAATTATGATTAGCCACTCAATAGAGGACGTCTATACCCCTCAAAAGTGTGCGAAACACGCTATTTTGAGCCCGATGAAACTAAAAAATTCAGGGGTAAATCCCCAGTATGCCATGGGCCAGAGGCGTATATAAGGGGGTTAAAGGGGCCCGACCTCCCCTTCGAAAGTCGGACAATGTGGATGAAAATGTGGGAGGACCCCCAGATCCCCTTTTTACTTGGATTTTTGTACTGTCCACAAATTTTTACGTCCAAATTTTTTAAAATTACCCCCTTCTCCACTATTTTTAAACTTATTTTATATCAGTTTTAAGTCTCAAAACAGCTTAACAGTATACTAGTTTTAAAGATATTATTTTTTAAAAAATTACATCCCAGGAGGGCCTACTGTAAATTGAATTTTCTATCCAACCGCCCCCACCCACAAAATTGCATTAATCCTTCACTGATTGATGTAAAAAGTGTATGCCACTGCAGTGGAAAAATTGATTATCACAACTAAAGATTTTTTACTTTTCATTCTTGAAATATTTTTTGCAGGCATTTTGTTGGAGGAGTTTAAAAGACACTTCAAAATACTATCTACTGAAGTCAACACAGATGGGTGTTTTGAAGGGGACTCTGCTATGGTTGTGCAAGGTCGTATTGAATATCTTGATACAACGAAAGTTCTGGTTCTTTCTTTCGTTTCTGATCTAGGTACTTGTAATTAACTGTATACTTGTTTTGTGGGGAGTTTTTTTCTTTTCGGACATTCTAAGTTTAGAAAATATTTTATTGTATGATGAAATTTGTTACAAGACTTAAAGTTTGAAAAAATCCAAAATTTCGTGTTTTTATCTTAAACTTTGTAAGATGCGCCTTGTAAAAAGTTGAAAGTAACCATTAAAATGAAAAATACACTTTAAAATCGGATAATTATTTGTTAATTTGTATTGTAGTAGAGTCTGCGTAATAGAACTTTGTACCTGACCTTGAATATCAAATATGCCCTATGAAAAGTATAAATAAATACTATATGGTGGGGCAAAATTATTGTATCAGCGCACCAAGGTGGTGAGGTGATAAGTATGTGAGGTGGCAAATAAGTGCGACTTGGCCGTGATGGCAAAATCTTCATTTCAAAATTATGGTAAAAATCGATAATATTGATGAGTTGTGCACAATCTGATAAGTTTTCTTTAAAAAATATTATAGAAATAAACTCAAACTCTCTTAATGTCTACTTGACACACATTCATGATAATTCTTAATTACCTTTGCCATTCCAGTACCAGCCTTATATGTGGTATACTGGTATAAATGTTGGAGCAACAAAATGTTTTTAAAATTTTCAAAACGCTCATTAAGTGATGAGATATTGAATGTCAAAAGTTAAAGTTAATGACCAAGTAACCATGACCTCTGATTCATTGGTTTACAACGGTTTATAAATATTGTTACCAACTGAAATTTGGTAAAGAGTTAGTCTCGTAATTATTTTCATGTTGCGGGGGGATATCTCATTTCTTACATGGTGAATCTTCCGCAACTGTAAAAAAAGATTCTATGACATTTCTACCTTATATCTTTAGCCATATTTGCCAGTAACACTCGTTTTTCTCTCTCCAGAGGATGAATTGTTGAATAAAGATCCGTTGAGTGCTTGGAGAGTCTGTGTCAAGAGGTTCAAAGAAATTGTCTGGAGTAAAGGGGAATATGAAACAGACGAGGTGACGAAAAAAGTCCTCATTTTCATGTTCAATCTGGAAACAATTGTACACGAGGTCGACAATTCTCCTGAAGAAGTAGCGAAAAACCTGACGAAGAGTGTATCCCAGCGGAATCTCTTGTTATCCACGGAAGACGACAATATAAATCTACAGGACTACAATTTCTACATCGACTTTTTCAAAGAAACAAATACCCCGTCTGTCATTGGAGCTGGTGAAGTACCACCAAAGACTCACCAAAGTCTTCTATTTCCACCGGTTTCCACTTCAGGCTATGGCAGTGACTCTCACTTGTCGCCGGCCACTGGTGATCTCAGTTCCAAGGGAAGGCCGGACTCTCTAAACTTGCTCGATCCCTTAACTGGTAGACCTAAGCCTGCTTCTAAAGAGGAACATCCCACTGAAAAGATGGATCCGGCTAAAAAATGATCCTGATTCAAAGGAGATATTGACAAGAGGTTCAAGGCTTTAAGAATTTAGTAGCTACGTGTTTCTAGTTTTATAATGAAAAATTATTTATTTGTCTTCTGGCATGCATTTAATGTTTTAAGCTTTGGTATTACAGCTTGTTCATTACAAATTCTCTTGTTATAAACTTTTCGGTATCTGTATTTTTAACCAAACCTTTTATAAAGTTCATTTTTAAATTATCTTGTGTATAATCAATTAAAACCCCTCTGTGTACTTTTTCTGATTAAAACTGGCTTTGAAACTAGCTATTGCACTTTAGAATTTAAAGATAAGTTACATTGGAGTCAAAAAAATACAGTGTTCCCAAATGAATCTATAACCTTCGCCATAGAACTCTTGATTTTTCGGCAATTTAGCATATCCACCTTGACTGCGAAATGTCAAACTCATTTTTCATACCCCAACAAACACTTCATTTTTCAAGACATCACTACACTTTTAAAAAAAATAATAAACAGCCACTTCGAGTTGAACTCTATAGATGGTTTTGTAGGATACTAATTGAATAATCAGTTTAAATGGCAAGTTGCATTACTTTTTGTGACCGAAATTACTAAGCTTCGCCCTACACACGAGTGGGAAGGGTGGGGAAACTATCCCTTAAAGACCGATACATATATAGCCCCTTGAAGTCGGCACAATCTTTGTTAATGCATAGTATTTATTTAATTTGAAATTTAGATTAATTTGGCTTTCTTATTCTTGTGCTGTGAACTAAGCAAAAACAAAACTTGTTTTTAATTTATAAGTTTTGAAGTGGGATAAATAGACTGCAAAACTATCTCTACTTCGCACCACCATTATACTAGATTCCAACTTAACTTGACCCTACGACGTCACTAATAAACAAAGTAGTTCCCATCGCGGTGTCTGAATTTTGAGTGAAATAAAGAACGTCAATTTAAAAATAATGATTATTTTGTAAACCCATGCATATAGAGTGTTTTTCAATCACGATTTGCGTACCAAAACTCCTCCTATCAACCCAACAGGCTTCGTGTTTACAGATTTCTCCTTCCGCATTTGTGACGTACTGGGTTCAAGAAACGTTGCAACCAAGTATATAAGAACAAATATTTAAAAACAATAATATCTAGTTGGATTACGTGCAGCCAAATACGCTATACTAGACAAGTTGACCCTACGACGTTACTAACAAAGTAGTTCCCATCGCGGTGTCTGAATTTTGAGTGAAATGAATAGTGTTCGGCACCAGTTAACTAGAACTAGTTGCAACTAGTAGTTAACTACCAATCAACTAGTAGTTAACTAGTAGTTTAACTACTTTTAGTTTAAAGTAGTTCAACTATTAGTTTAACTACTTTTTTAATTTACTAGTTAAAACTACTTTCAAATTTTTAACTACTTGAAAAAAAAAGTTTTATTTAAAATTTAAAAAGATATTTAAAATTTTTATCAAAGGTAGAGTACTTCAAATAGTGTTTTCAGGTGACGTCACAACCGCAAGGGCGGATTAGAAACCCTAAAAAATAGCTTAAAAAACACTTTCTTAATTCTAAAATTCAAAAAATTTTCTGGGGGAGAACCCCCAAGCCCCCCTTTAATATTTTGACATGTGACATCTGTTAGTGTTTTTTCCTTGAAAATTCTTCCGCTTAAAAGAAGCTGTTCTCTTTTGGGAAGTTTTAAAATAGATGAATACTATAGTTTAAAAGGGAGAATTTGCAAAAAATTTACTGGGAGAGGACCTCCAGCTCTTTTCAAAATTTGGCATCTATTTATAATTTCATCCTTGAAAATTCTGTGGTTTACATGCTTTCAAAATGAGCTGAAACTTTTTTTTTAGGCAAATTTTCAAAATTTTTTTGGGGGGTTACCTCCCAGACCCCCTATTAGTTTCTCATGGTTACTTATTTACTGTTCTCTCCTTGAACTTGTTTCAACCATAAGTTGCCCTCTTTAGGTGTTATCCAATGGGTACCAAATGTACAAAAATGAGTAAAAAACTTTTATTTGAAGCCAAATTTCACTCAATTTTCTGGGGAAGGACCCCCAGGCCGCCCTTTTGCTTTAGAGCTAGCATAACTGATGAAACCTTTTTAACTTTGACAAAGTTTCGCATTTTATTTATGTTATACTTGGAAATTGGGAGCCAAACACCTCGCGCGAAACATAAGTAGGCCTGTTGAATTGCGTAAAAGTAACTAAGAGATAACAACTCGTCTATTTTAGAAAAACGCCATAATAATTTTAATTCCAAAGATATTTTCAACAATGCCAAAATATAAAAAGTAAAAGTTAATAATTAATTAAAGTTAATCTTAAACACTAGGTCGGTCTACTAGTTTCAGTGTTTCACTAGTATTTGAAAGTAAATCATGTCTGGCGTGCAACATCCTCCCCACCCTGGTCGACCTCCAGGGGGATGACCAGCACGGGCCGGGAGATCGTCAATCCAATTATGTAATCGGCGAGCAATAGTCTAGTTTCGGCGTGCAACAAGGCCTATACCAAAAAGGTTTCGCCCCCCTCCCCACTTTCTAAAACAATGGCACGGGCCCTGGATATCCTCTAAAGTTACTATAAACCCCTAAAAAGCTGCTCAAAAGCAAGCACTCTGCAAAAAATTTACTGAGGCACTGAAAATTTCGAATGTAATACCCTCCGACTCTGACATGCTCCCCCCCCCCGAAAATATGGTCTGGATCCGCCCTTACAACTCTAGTCATTTTCTGTTAGCTGTGTACCTTCTGTAGGGCTTTTAACTGTTGCTAAGGCCGTTGTTTATCAGTTGCTAAGTCGGTTTTTTGGTATGGGATCACGTGATTGCAAATGCTCCAATAGAAGAATTCCACGGCTAGTCATTTTCTCTGTAACTGTTAACCTCTGTAGGGCAAAAAACTGTAACATTTCTGTTGCTAAGGCCCTTGTTAGGTCCGAGTCATGTGATTGAAAATGCTCTATTTATCATAACCAGAAATAAAGACCTTTTTTGCGCGAAGTATGAATGTTTTTTGTGATATAGATAAGAAAGATGTATTAGAATTTTGCCCAAAAGTATGTTATGTAATTAAATAGACTAGTTAACTACTTTGGGAAATAGCTCTACTAGTTGCAACTAGTCCCAGGAAAAAATAGTTAACTACTAGTTACAACTACAATTTCCCAGACTAGTTGGTGGTTAACTATTTTTTGACCACTAGTTGGCCGAACACTAGATATGAAGAACATCAATTTAAAACTATGATTATTTTGTTAAACCCATGCCCATGTTGCATATATAATGCTTTTCAATCACGATTTGCGTACCGAAACTCCTATCAACACAACAGGCTTCGTGTTTACCGATTTCTCCTTCCGCACTTGTGACGTACTGGGTTCAAGAAACGTTGCAGTAGAGTATAGCAGTCTGCCCACTGTACCTGGTGCAGAGTTCGATTGTCGGCCTTGCCCTGGGTGTATTTTCTCTCCCTGGCCCCGTTTACATCGATCATATAACCGGGTATAAGTGGCCGGTATACCCAGCAATCCCTATGAAAGGGAAAAATGCAGGGTATAAATAAGTCCACCTATTTACTCGGGAATTTGAATACCCGGCTTTCCCATGATGCATTTCGGTCTCACTCAAAACAAGTCATCCACGTTAGGCAGTACTTGTTGGAAAGTATGTTCTTTTCTTAAGTAAAGTAGTAGTGGGAAAGTAGTTGTTCTTAAATGTCAAAATAACTTGAAAATAATCCATTATGAACGCAAAATTCTAAGACGAAAACAGATAACAGAATGTAAACAAACACAAATCGCAATGAATGATGGGACCAGTGACGTCTATACCCGGGATTTGAGGACTGGTATAATGTAAACTGGATTATAGCACAGTTTTCAATTTCCCTTTCTCCTGCATTATACCCGGGTATAAGAGTGGCGCATGTAAACGGGGCCTCTGTGTCAATAAAATCTGTTTGTGTCTGTCTTGAAGAAGGTTTAAAAGCGGATTTTCGAGATCATAGCACAAAGCACACAAGCCGGAGAACATATGTGTGTGATAAATCACAAATCCCAACCCACGTTCAAATGTGCTTTTTTTTACCGGTTTCTTATTTTTAATATTTTTAGATTAGATTGTTCGGTTTTTAATAAACATGTTATTTTTAAATTTGTTTTATTTTGAATCGACACGCCACTCAAAAGTAGGGCTTCCAAAGTTGGCTTCAGAAAAATTAATGGGGATCCATGTTTGATTCCAGGTAAGAACCTCGGCGTACAAATATCGCAACCAAAATTGGCTTGCGAAAGTAGGAGCTCGATTTCGAACAATGAACGTGCCATCGAAGTATTGGTAGGTTACATTTATTTTCCGGTCTGTACTTGATCTCACCCACAGAGATCTCACCGATCCGCTCTTTTAAACCTTCGTCAAGTAAGACAGACACACACAACCACTGCACACAACAGAATTTTACAGACTCAAGAGAGAGAAAGTACACCCAGGGCAAGGCCGGAATCGAATCGACACCAGGGACAGTGCGTAGACTTGCAGCGGGGTTGACTGCACGTAATCCAACCAGGCCATCCTGGCCCCCTTTTTTCGAAATAGGTTTTATTTGGAATTAAACACGTATACATACTGTCGTACCGCGAGAAGAGCTATTGACGTCATACGATGATGCTGCGGTTGTTATAGAAACGGATTATTCCACTGAATTTTGGGGGTGATGGTAATTCACTTGGCGCTAAAATAAATGTTCCGAGCCAAATCTGAGTGGCTATCTTTCAGCTGTGTACTTCTTTCGATTCTAGAGTAACGAATTTTGGAATTTCCTTTCTTATTACATCTGATTTGATTAAATATTTCTAATCTGACCTTTTTCAACTGATCTCATCTATTTCAACTGATTTGATCTTTTTCAACTGATCTGATCTTTTTCAACTGAACTGATCTTTTTCAACTGATCTGATCTTTTTCAACTGATCTTAAATATTTCGACTGATCTGATCTTTTTCAACTGATCTTAAATATTTCACCGAATCTGATCTATTTAATTTGATATTATGTTATGTGATTTACATCCATTTATCTGATTTTATTTAGGATATTTTATATTTTTTTGGATTTATAGTTACCGTGTTCATTAATCTTTCTTTTTAAACTCTCAAGTTGCTTATCATTTATCCTATCAAGTAGTTACCTTTAATTTTATTTGATCTGATCTACATCAACTAGTACTAGTCTGATCTATTTCATATCTTATCTGATCTGATTTGAGAAATTTTTGTATTTATTTGCGCCTTAAATTTTTGCAATGGACTCTAACCGTCTGACGTCACACGGAACCAACACGTGACCTACTGAGCTTGCGATTGGTTACCACAGATACTATACTAGTAGATCTACTAGTGTAGTATCTGTGGTAACCAATTGCAAGCTCAGTTGTAGGTCACGTGTTGGTTCCGTGAAGTCTCGAACCAGATAGGCGGTTAGAGTCCATTGTTGCACCTTGTCCATTGATCTCTTTTTAAACTTTCAAGTTTCTTATTATTTATCTTATTATGTAGTTATAATTAATAAAATGACAACATTCAAAATTGAAAAGACTTTGAATTCTCAAGCACATGCTATAGTTCACAATGTCATGGAGTTTTTTTGAAGAAGAAAAAGCATGAATTCTCTTAAAGTGCCCATTGCAAATGCCATCAAGAGTGCCCAAGCAACAGGATTTTCTGAGTCGTCAGTTAAGAGGACGTACAAAATATAGAAAGCTATTATTGGAAAAAAAGATGGGTTGATCGAAGATATTGTAGACGAATTAGTGATTAATTTGTCGGACAGCGATTCAGAATCTTTGTCAAACACTGACAGTGATGACTGCAGTTCTAGTGACAATGAATTGCATTAGGCTGGGCGCGCACGAGTGACTAGAGTCACGGCGACCAGGATTACTAGTATCAAAAATATCATTAGAAAACAATAGAGCATTTTCAATCACATGACTTTACCTAACAACGGCCTTAGCAACGTTGTTTTTATCCTCCAGTGATGTCATGTGCGAATGCTGCTATTGGATACTTTCTATGTCCCGCCCCTAACAACAGCCTTAGCAACGTTGTTTTTGTCTTTGTCACCGTGACAAAAGTCGCCCGTGCGCGCTCGCCCTTAGATTGTATTTAAATGTTATAAAATATTTAAAAAAAAAATTAATAATATTTCTATAATTTGTCTCTACAAGTTTCTAACGCCTCATTTAAATTTCAAGTATGGTGATTAAATTATAAAATTATTAATTTAAGTGATATGAGCTATTTTATATAAAACTAAATATAACTAATTTACCCAAAATAGCAATATAAAAGCTTACTAAACGTACAAAAATGTTTCATGCCTAAAGGTATTTTCGATTTTTATTAACGAGAAATTTCAAAGATAATCTATATTTTAATGTAGTTTAATAAAATATGATTATCTTATTTTCATTCGTGAAACACGTTTCTCATTCGCTAAATGTACGCTTAAAACCCCAAATATTTCCGTTCAATTCATACCCGCTCCGGGTTCATACCAGCTTCCCTCTTCTTTTGGACTCGTCTACTCACGGCAACCCTGTTCAAAGCTCTTCTCCTCGCGGTACGACAGTACCCCTTAACTATTCTAGCGCTATCTATTAGGTAAACCGGAAAGTTCTGTCGTATTTGGGAGCATCTGTATGTGTTATTTTTTTTTACCACTCTTTCATTATGCGAGACCAACAACTGTAACTTTATCAAAAGTCAATTTGGCATCTCTATCTGGGCTTTCCTTAAATCTATGACATCTTATTATCGTTTCTTTTCAGTTCAAAATGTTGTACTTTTTTTAAAATTAAGATTTTTAAATTATAATTAACTGGCTATTTGGGGGCTGGGTGGCTTAGTTGGTTTACGTGGTGCCAACCACGCTAACAGTTTGAGCACTAACAGCCGTCGGTTCGATTCCGGCTTTTGCCTTGGGGGTGTACTTTCTCTCTCTGTGCCAGTAAAAATTCTGTTGTGTCTGCCTTTCTTGACGAAGGTTTAATAAGCGGATCCTTGAGATCAAGCATTCAGACCGGAAAATATATGTAACCAATCCACAACGTATTAGAATATGGAAAATCAAAGAGGCATCCGGATAGTTCCATCACAATTATCTACAGGGTGGTTATAAAATAACCACACAGTAAAAATAACATACCTACTTTAAAATTCTCTACAGACGAAACTACTGTTCGATAAAATCTGAAATTTTAAAGAGGACATTTTGAAGGGATGAGAATTTGTTTTGAAACAAAAAGAAATTAGTAAGTCAATTAATTTAATTAGGTTTTTGCCTTGGATTTCGGAGGGTCACCAGAGGTTTAGAAGGTAAACGTTTATGAATCGTATCAGACACGTAAGAAAATAGAAATTATAAACATCCCTTTTACTCAGCAAAATTGCCTATACTTTCTTAGGGATAGTTAAATTTTTTTCTTAAGTGTCTTTCCCCCGACCAACCGATTGACATGGCAAAGCGTTTTTTAATTCAATATTCTTTTTAATTCAATTCAGCATACTATGAATTTTTAAAATGTCGTCTACGGATTTCACTCACCCTATACCTCCTTAAATTAAAAAAAAATTCCTATCAAGATTGGATAGCAGCAGCTTCCTGGGAGAGCTCGAGAACGCAGCGCGCACATGCGTCATTTTTTAAAAAACCATCCGAAAACGAGATAACCGTGAATGTAAATTCGGAACCTGCTTCACCAAACATGAATAATGATCCGAAATAAATGAAAGTGCGTTTATAAAAGAACTAAAAGATAAACACAAAGTATATTTATGTACACGTTAGTTTCGAATTCAGTAGGTGCTCTCTCATTAAGTAAGTTCACTGGTTTAAATTACTATTTGCGTACATAGATAGAAACGCGTTTTTGTTTATTTAGTTTTTGGTGTGTGTGTGTGAAAATATTTTTTTGATTGATGCTCTGAGTATTATTTATTTTGAGGAAAACCTTTAAAATATTTGCCCTAACACTGGTAAGGGTCGGTCTTCCAGGGCCGGAACGGGCAACCGGACATCGGCCGTGAAAAGCGCCTACTCGGTCGCTATGGAGGATTTACCAAAGCTGGGACATTTTAGAGTCCGGGGCGATTTCCCATAATTAGGCTGAGTCGTAATTGAAGAATGATCATTGTGTTCAATAGCCAGAATTTTAAGTTTTACTCTGTTAAGTATAATTGAAGATAATGCGTTTAAATTTAGTTTCAAATCCGGCATTTTTAAGTAGTTAAAATCATGATTATTAAATTTACCAATAAATTATAATGTATATATTTTAATAAGTAACGAAAAGAATATTAATAATAAAAATATTGTATATATTCTATCGTAATTTATAAAAAAATCGGGTATTGTGCTTTTTTATTGGCTTCTTTTTAATAATCGTTTCAACTTTACCATCATTATACCAATCATACCAATTTCATGATTTTGTAACATAATTTTCTTACACCTCAGTTTTTAATTACCACTTGAACAAGATATGAGGTTCATTATTTTTAAGTGTTCCATGCAAATAAGGTACGTAGCAACATTTTTCATTTTTTGAGAAGGGCTTAAATTTGTTACAGTTTTTTGGATTATCAAGCTTATCAGAATTAAATTGATAAACTTGTTGATGTTTTTAATCTGATTAAATTCTATCTAAAATTTATCTGTTCTGTTTAGATTATTTTCACTTTCGATCCGAGTTTATAAAATCAGTATTTTTTTATTTCATGTTTTGAATGAAACTTATATTTTTATGTGTTTTACATGTTTGCTTGAATTTTCCGTACTTATTACGTATTATCCCGTTGACCGTGAAGGCGTGAAGCTTAATCCGAAAACGTTATTAAATCCCATTGACTTTACTATTAGTCTAAGAGCCAGTAAACAGATGATACATATTTTAGGAAAGCCTTAAATTTTCTCAGTGAGTCAGTTGTACCTACCGTACATGAGGTGGGGGTTAGTTAAGCCCAGTCGCGGTAGGTTCAGCGTTGCGCAGGTGTGTCAGGTGTGTTAATTTGGTGAACTAAAAAAGTATTTTAGGAAGGCTGCCGTTTTGACATGTCAAAATATATTATTATATGTACTCAAAAACAATATGGCAGACTATTCCCATGGTTATGACGTCATGGCAGATTATTTAAAAACTTAAAAAAGTGCAAAATTTTAAAGTGCAAGGATCTTTAAGTTTCGTCTTACTTCCTTGCACTAGTCTTTCAGACACTAGTGTAAATGGTGCTTTAAATCCCGTATATGACGACTGTTTTACCATCATTTCACTTTTTTTACAGATACACAGATCAAAAATATTTTATCTCTCATATAAAAGCCCACGTCACTCACTGACTCACTGACTGATTCTGGAACGCTCGCACACTATGATGCCATCTCGCAATAATAATCATAATCATCAGAAAAATATAAAAGCCCACGTCACTCACTGACTCGATGCCATCTCGCAATAATCAGAAAAATAAATAAATAAAAGTAATTAAAATTTTAAAATAATATAATAGCTTTTAAATAAATATCTTTCAAGAAAGTTGGTTTACTTAATAAAGGTTAAAAAGTTACTTTTAGGGAAGTTGATTTCTAATTCAACAATAATAAATTATTAAAGTTAAACTTCTTATTTAATGTATAATTAATAGGAACTTGAAGTAGTAACGAGCGAAGCTCGCATAAAAGGCTAGCCTAGCTGTAAGACCCGGCTTTGCCGGGTCGTAACAGCTAGTCATACTATGTGTGAATGTTTTACGATTGTTTAAGGTTTGCCAGCAATGCAAGAGAAGGTAAAGAATAAGAAGGTGTAAGAAGTTTCATGTGACTGACTTCGGCTTACTAACTTATTGTTACTAGCCGTGGTCTGTCTACAATAGTCTTTCTATATCGTGTAGAGGTCGTAGTCTTTAAAAAAATTTCGCTGATTTAGTTTTAATTCCCAGAGATTTAATTTAATCTCCCAGAGATTTTTTTTCCCTAAATTAAGGTTCTTTTCTCCCTGTTTTAGAATTTAAGTTCTGAGCCTCTGTCATAAAAGCAAATTAATCATAAAAAGTTGCAATTAACTTCAAGCCACAATTATTATGGGGTTGAAACTAATTTTTTTTTTTTAGCGATGGCTGATCATTTGAAAAGTGATGCCAAAACACGTGAAAACTCAAACCTTCCCTTAGAAAAAGGAAGTTCAGGGAAGGAATTGGAGCCTTGGTCAGTTGTGGACGGCTGCCCAACGCGGCGTAAGAGGGATCTGGAAATAATTTTGCCGAAAGATGTTCAGGAAGACAAACAAGGAAGCAAGACACATCAAGAGCAAGCTCAACAAAACTTAATTTAGAAGGATTGGATTGTGAATAATACATTTTGTATCCAAGTTTAACCTATTTATTAATATCGAAATTTATGTTCAAAGTGTAATTTTATTTCTCATATTGAATTACATTTTACTAGCAGATTTTCGCTTTTATATTTTATGAGTCACTATTTTATTTTACATAGAACATCTCTCTAATAACTACTGCTCAAATATATAGGGTGTGGAGGGGTAAAATTGATACGGGTTTTAACAGTTTATATTTATAAAATTTGTTATTTTTTGGCATGCCGATTTTCTTAAAGCTCATGAAAAATCATTTTGCCAAAAAAAAAATTATATAACCCGTATACAACTTTATACCCTTTAAACTCGTATATCCATTTTACCACACCCCGCCCTAATTTCAAGTGTTTTAAAGCTTCTGTTTATTTCCCGTTTCCCCCAAACTTTATTTAACTTATCATTAACTTTATTATTATTGAGTTCAGAAGCATTAGATATATATTTAGGTGGTGTTAAATAAAGGCGTCTCTTATTAGGCCCATGTTTGGAAAGAGAAGAGTCAAAACACTATTAAACTCCCACTTTAAACGTTAAAAAAAAGGTTGCAAAGCATTCCAATAACTAATGGCAACAGTTTGTATATTATTCTCGCAAAAATGTCGCAACCATATCTTTTTCTTAAACTAAATTTAGTTTAACTAAAACATAACCCCTTAACCGCAATGTCTGAATAAATAAGGCGCTTTCATAAAATCGAATTGGAATCCAAACCAATTTTATTTGAAAATATAGAATTTTACAATTTGCTGATTAAAATACTGATTACTAAACTTTCATTCTTCCTTCGGTTTTCGTTTTAGAATTTTCAAAAATTTATGCCTCATCATTTTGATCTGATTAAAAGATACTTTCATCGACTTGGTCATAAATATTGGTAAGAAAAAAACACAGTTCATTGATAAAGCGAAGAATGCTCTGCGGCACTTATGTCTTCGGGCCAGTACAGTTGGTCATTCGAGTTCCCATAGTAGTCCCCTGCTTCATTTACATCGTCGGTATCTAAGCCTTCAGGGAAATCGCACGATCGTCTTGAAGTCATCAGGTAGTAGACTAAGAAAAATACGAATTATTAGAAAATTGAAATATATTTATTTTTCCCCATTGAATTATTTGGTAATTTTGGGGCAGCTAAAAAGGGTTAAACAACGTTTCCATAACCTAAGTTGTAGCGTTACCTAAATAATCCGAGGAGACCATTAAAAAGGTACCATTGCAGAATACATTTTTAAAAACCAAGTTCTTTAATATAACCTATATTCTCTTAATTGTACAATTTCTAATTTTATGTTGGTTTTTGATATTTAAAAATTATTTATGTTATGAAGCTTTTATAATTTAATTTTTAAAAATGCAGAAAAATTTTCACAATTATTTCTTAATTTTAAAAAATAGGTAGTATACCTAAAATTTTAGTACACAAAATAGGTAAAACCTAGACAGAACCCTGGTACGTTATTTTGAGCTGTCTTTCGGCGATTCTCACTGGAATGCCATAACCCAGGGGTCCCTAAAATGTTTCTATGTCGTAGCACCTTTCGGAAAACCAGAACTTTCTCATAGTATATACAAATCCTAAAATAACTACAGTAGAAGCTCTTGTAAAAACAAGCTATCTCATCTTTTGAAAGAGTTAACTTTGGCGAAAATCCTTAGCGCGGTAACCAAGTTGGCATTATTTTAGAGCCTAACTGTTTGAAAAAACAAATCTTCATTGGTAACAGTGCCAATTTGGTGACATCTATACTCGACAGTAACGTTTTCCTGAACCCATTTTCCTACGCGGAAGGAGAAAATGGGTAAACACAAAAGCCTGTTGGGTTGGTAGAAGGAGTTTCGATACGCAAATCGTGATAAAAAGTCTTATATACACGATTTTAACGAAATAATCATATTTTTAAATTGGTGTTCTTCATTTCACTCAAAATTCAGACAGCGCAAGAGTTTGTTAGTTACTTTGTTTGTTAGTGACGTCATAGGGTCAACTAACGTTGCTGCCTAGTATAGGCCACTGGGACACCAAAGCGAACTCTTTCAAAAGGTGAGACAGGTGGTTTTAATAAGAGCTTCTACTGTACCGATATATTGCTACAGCTACGTATATTTTTATTCTGATATACATGAAGGGTTACCAGAATCTCACGCATACGCAATAAAATCAAACCGGGGGCCGACTAACAACTCTAGATAAAAAGTTGACGATTTAATTTCTTAATCTCATCTTAACCTAAATTGTATTGTAAATAAATTGTTATTAAATGTTTAAGTTGAATTTGACTCTTCCTGTGCCTGTGTCTCCCCTACTTAAATGGTGGTGACAACATTTAAAGACATTTTCGCTCTGTACTAAAATCTACACTACTGGCCATCCAAAATGGTACACCTAAAAGGAAAAATATATCAAATCCCAATTTATTTCCACGATTACACATAGTATCAAGGTGAATTGATTAAAAATTCAGCCTTCCTTGAAGTTAGGGGGCCGAGAAAATCAGTGAGGAGTGTTGTCTCCATGGGTGTCCAACCGCCACCCCACGCCATGGTATTGAGTGAAAGGGGCTCATGGGTTATTGGGGATTGGAAGATCATTCTGCCTCCCCACGTAGTCAAATTTCATCTTGTGCACCAGCCGGACGTTGCATACCAGGATTAGGTGCTTTAACCTCACTGACCGGACATGTTTTGTGGGTGTTGGTTCTGAAGAACGGACAGTTCAGAGTAAAAATGCAACATAGATGAATAAGAAGAAAGGTTGGACATTGCGAGCAACATGTGGTTGTGCATTTTTCTTTTGAGACCTGTCCGCAAGCGAGTCCTGAAGAGGAGGAGAGACAACAGGCTGCAAAACCTCAAAGCTGAACCTCGCGCTGGTAAATCATACTGAGTAGTTGCAGGAATAGAATTTAATGCCTCTCCACTCCGTTACCCTGTGTACAGGATAAATGTGTCGATTACAAAATCAACAGCTGAGCGCTCAATCTCCTCGATGTCTTCAAACTCAATTCCAGTCATCGTGGTGCAGCAAACCGAAGTGGGATTCTCTCATAAAACGATTTCATGTCACTGAGATGTCTCTTTCATTATTTGGTGCACTATTGGAAACACAAAGGTCCTTATTTTAAAGCCAAGGATAAACAAAACTATGCAGACCAAACGGACAATTCACCTACTGCAAACCGCATCCATTCTACTCCGCACCTCCTCAGTAGTATTTACCGGTACATTCACCAACCATCAGAGCTGCAGCACTGAGGTTTTGCAACCTGTTGTGCATCCTTACCTTATTCAGGCTTCTCCTGCGGACAAGTCTCAAGAGAAAAATTCCCAACCACATGTTGCAAGCAATGCCCCCGCTTTCTTCTTATTCCCAAGCAGGGTTCTTCTTATATTCTATTTAGGTTCTTCAAATAGTGGTTAAAAATATAGTTACAATTATAGTTGGTTTAAAAATTATGAAAATAACAATTTATTGAATTTTGATATTTAGCCAAAAGTAAGCAAATATCAAATATCTTAACTTACAGTGTTACTTTTGATTATTCTCTTTAATACCTTACATATAATTTGTAAATCTTACATATAATTTGTAAAATGTTACCAACAAAGTCGGATTGGAAAGATTTGCGCACGGCTAACCTCAAGTACCTAAATGACATTAAGGTCAAAATGCTGAAGAGTATAGTAACGCTGAAGAGAAGCGAGATACTCGAGAGAAAATTCTAGTAGATGCTGAAGAGCAAAGGGATACGAGAAAGGTTCAAAAAAGCAAAGAGATGCATGGTAAGGGTGGTCCGATGGTGTACTACGGTACCAATGATGGACGCCAAATATTTGAATACCACCGAATTTTATCCTTGTATCATCTGAATATTTTAATCGTTTCCACAATTTTTAACGATAGTTCTGATCTTCGGCAAATCCCTAATAAGTTGGATTCACGGAATGTAATCCAGCAAAGTTTGTGAAATTTTCCCAAACTCTGCAAAAAAACATTAACTTACGTATTAGCCTGTTCACCGCGCAGCGACCGTTAAGGGGCCCACAGACGAGCAACTTGGTCGTCAACCGGGTTGTTAATTTGAGCAAGTTTTCAACCAAGTTGACCGTCTGTGGGGAAGTTGATGATTGAATTTCAGGTTGATGATCTGATCGTCAACTTGGTGGGCGGAGCTTAATCGGAACATGTTATTAGGAAAATAAAAGAAACTAAGCATTAAAAATTAAAATAATATAATTCTAGCTCGAGAGAATAATTAAATAAAACATAATTTTGCATTTAAAGTATCAAAATATATTAATTTGTTACAATCTAATTAATTTTTTCTTCATTGTTTACATTCTGGTTGACGACCAGGTTGGCCGTCTGTGGGAAAAGCATCAACCTGGTTGGCAACCGGGTTGACGACCAAGTTGCTCGTCTGTGGGCCCCTTTAAGGGGCCCACAGACGAGCAACTTGGTCGTCAACCAGGTTGATGCTTTTCCCACAGACGGCCAACCAACGGTTGATGCTTTTCCCACAGTTGGCCGTCTGTGGGAAAAGCATCAACCTGGTCGTCAACCAGGTTGATGCTTTTCCCACAGACGGCCAACCTGGTCGTCAACCAGAATGTAAACAACGAAGAAAAAATTAATCAGATTGTAACAAATTAATATATTTTGATACTTTAAATGCAAAATTATATTTTATTTAATTATTCTCTCGAGCTAGAATTATATTATTTTAATTTTTAATGCTTAGTTTTTTTTATTTTCCTAATAACATGTTCCGATTAAGCTCCGCCCACCAAGTTGACGATCAGATTATCAACCTGAAATTCAATCATCAACTTCCCCACAGACGGCCAACTTGGTTGAAAACTTGCTCAAATTGACAACCCGGTTGACGACCAAGTTGCTCGTCTGTGGGCCCCTTTACTCAGCGCTATAGCCCAGTTAACAGACTTGGATATTGAAATTATTTTTTTTTAAATTTAATTATTCCATACCTGTCATTAGAAAAGAAGCCGTGAACAACGTGACGATATACACTTCAAAACCTCCTAGCTTATGAAACTCGCAGTCTTCTAAGACGACCGGCTTTTTTGCGTATAGATTCAAAAAGTAGTTAAGAACTTTCATCTTGCCGCTGTATTTATTATAATGAAGAGAAACAAACTCAGAGAAAAATCTGTTCCCTGAAAGTTAACAGAAAGTAACAACGTAAGCAACAAATTCGAGAATAGCTGTTAATAATATGATCCCCATGATTTTAATTATTTTTAAACTTTTTTATTTTGCCGCTAAGGACGCTGTATGTAAGTCATCTCAATGGATTCTCCATGGTCACTTACCTAGGTACTTTCATGACCCTAGGAGACATTATTTCCAAATAAAATCCGTGAAAAGGGACTTTTGAAACACCTGTATATTTCTAAATATTAATAAAATTCTTGCGCGGTTTTTCCAAGACAACTTTTGCCATAAGTATCTTTTTGAATTACGAAAAAAAGTTATTTGGCTCCATCCTAGTTACCATGCCGATGCTTGATAACTTATCCCTCAAAATCGTAAATAGAAAGCCGTATTTTTTCTTATTTAGTCGTAAAATAAATAATAAAAAAGGAACCCTAGTTTTGTTTACAGAGGAAATAAAAATGCTAATAATATGAAATAAATTTAAATTTATATAAGTAAAAAAAAAATGATTGGTTGTTTTTATTGAACAAGAAGTATTAACTTCATTACACTCTGCGGAATATAATCATCTATAAATTATTTAAAATTTCCTACTCTGTTTAAAGATTTCTGCCAGTATATTAAATTTTATTTCTGTTGCAAAATTATTAAGTTAATACATTACCTTACTAATTGAACTCAATTTTTGATTACTATATATGATCAACTGGCTTAAATAAACCTAACATCCATTATAATTCAAAAACAACAATAAGTTGCCATACTTTTTATCATAACTTCATAATTTGTATCAACAAGCATTAACTAGAGAGCATTAAGCTTTCCTTTACGTTTGTTTTACTTTTAAAAAATACAAGATATTGTCAAATTAATAGCACATAGTAGAACTACCACAACGTAAAACTTTTTTTTTTTAATTTCGAAAGAAACTGAATGTTAATAGTGTGTTATAAAAATAAAAACAATTTAAAAATTCTCCGTTTTATAAAAACTTGAAACTTTACAAAAAAAATCACTACAAAATATTTTTTGATTTTTAACTCTTTACTGAATCCACAGAGAATAAAACTATAATATATATATATAGTAAAGTACATATAGTAGTATAATATAACCAAATTTGTAAAGCAGTTTTGATCTACGCTTTGTTAACAATAAAGCCCAATTCCCATGGGTTGCGTATTAAAATACGTCGGCGAAAAACGCTTCCCTACTTTCCCTACATTTTCTGAGGAAGAGCAATCCTTTCTTTTAAAACTAGATTCACATGATCACATGTCATAAAGAGTCCAATCATAGGCAGGGCCGTTCCGGCCGGGCGTGCTGGCCGTGCCTGCACGGAGGCGCCGACCGATGAAGAGGCGCCTTAGAAAATTTTTTTGACCCCAAACTTTAAGGGAAAATATTCTGTTACGTCCTGACTCAAAAGAAACAAACCTAAGCAGTAAGCTAGATCTCCTTTCCTTTACAAAAAAAGCTTCAAAAGGCGCCTACAAACGAGTAAAGAGCGCCCTTACTGGGTTATACACACCCGTCCCCTTAAGAGAACTAATATAGGCGCCTTTTAAGAGAAGTGCATTTTGAAATTTTTGTATGGGGCGCCCTCATCTAGTGAATCTATTAAAGGGTGCCAACTCTTAATAAAAAGTTTAACATGCCCGTCTTTGAAAGCTATAAGGAAGACACCTTTTAGCTTTCAAATTGTATGGGGCGCCCCATCAAATAAATATATTCAAAGCGCCCACCCTGAGAGAAAAATTGAACACACCGACTTTGAAATATGTAAGGCATCTTACTTAGCTAAACCAAATTGTATGAGTTGTCTTAATTAAATGGATTTATCAAAGACCGCCAGACCTGCGAGTGAAAATTTTAACATTCCCAACTTTAAAAGCTATACCATATTGTATGGGCGCCCCCATCAAATGAATCTATTCAGGGCGCCCAGCGCGCCCATTCTGAGTGAGTGAAAATTTAAACACTCCGGACTTGAAAGCTGTAAGGCGTCTTAGAAAAACTGAATTGTATGAATCTATTAATAGGCGCCCTCCTTGGATGAAGATTTGATTCACCAGTTATTAAATAGCTATCAAGCGTTTGCCTCAAATCATATTTTAATAGATGTCCCTTAAAAATTTCTATATAATAGGCCCTTGACTTGTGAAAAATGTTTTGAAGAAGACTATTGTAAAAAACCGAATGGATATCTCTTACGTAAATTTATAAGGTGCACCTGCTCTTGAATATCTCACACAAATAAATTTGTTGGATGCACATACCTGAGGAATTTTTTTTATTTATTAATTTTGATTTAATTGTATTTATACATATGCTTTTAAAATAAAATACAGTTACACCAAAAAATAAATATAAAGTGATTTATTATGCTTTTAATTTGGAGTATAAATCTAGGAATTTCAATTCATTTTCAATGAATGGTCGGCCCGCGGCCCGGTACCATTTGATCCACGGACCGGGGAATGGGGACCACTGCTCTAGATCCATCCATACAAATACTTGGAGATGGAGAGTGAGGGAGAGAGAGAGAGAAGAGGCTATTATTGCGACTTAGTTCTCTGGAGATGGGAGAAGATCATGGGCGTAGCCAGGGGGAGGCAGGGAGGGGCAGCTGCCCCCCCCTAAGTTCTCAGTTTGTTAATTTTTTTAAAAAACTTTATTAAAGCAATAGTGTATATAAAGCAATAGTACATAATTTTCCTTGAAAGTTGTGTGGCTTACAAGAAGTGGTTCTGTTCGGCCCAAAGAGTCTCAAAATGAGCTAAAACACTACTTTAGGGGCGAATTTTAGAAAAATTTCTGGAGGAGGACCCCGAGACCCTCCATTTTCTAGCTCACATTCATTACCCGTATTTTTACTTTAGGTGTGCTAAAGTTCAAATCCTTTGTTTAAGTACCCTAAAATTTAGCATGTAAAAGTACTCACCATGGGGTATGGGGGTACCTGGGAAATAATGTTGAGTCAACCCCTAGTCACTAGTATTCGCAAGATCAAGAGCAAAGGTAAGTATTTTTGCCCCCCCCTAACATGAAACCTGGCTACGCCCATGGAGAAGATGATGAAAAGGTGTTCTCATCATTACATAAAAACAAAAAAAAAATATTAGTGCTCTCAAGTTCAGAAGCGTCCTTGTTTATTTCACTCAATATACGAGGGGGCAGAAAACATAAAAAGTTCCCGCCATTTTTGTGAGGGTGGCGACTGGGGGACCTCCGGGCTTTTGCCCGAGCACGGAGAATTTTTACTGGGAGGGTGTTGACGGATGTCGCGCAGCTGAGAGAGAGAGAGAGAGAGAGTACCGCCGGGATGAAGTACATAGTTGAGTTTTTGGTATCGTGCTCTTTGGTTTAAAAATGGCATGGCTGCAGAAAGTGAAAGGAATCAGGTTAGTCACTAGTGACTCACTCCATTTTAATTCTCTCTCCCTCTCACTTTTTAAAAAATAAAAGTTAAACTATAAAAAAGATAATTAAATGATAGACGTGTTTAAGAAAAATATTTCTGAATCTCAAATAAAAACAAAACAAGCTAACTGGACTAGCTGGATAACATATAACATCCAGTATCATTCTGAAGGTAAATAAACAAAAACTTTTGAATAAATCTATTATTAAACTAAATTAATCAGTTTTTAGTAGATTGTTTTCCATATTTTTATGTATCATACCTGTTATGCAACTGGATCTTTTTGTCTAAATTTAATCTAAAATATTTCGATACAATGGATATTAAAGTTTCATATAAAGCAGCACAGAGAAATAAATTTTGGTACTTATATACCGTCGACCGTTCAGCAGCCGTTAAATTCAGCGTATAGAGTAGTCAATAGGATTTGATAACGTTTTCGGATTCGGATTCAGCGGCACGGTCGACGGCATAATACGTGAATGTTCTAAAAAGTTCTCCTTATTGGATTTTTAAGATTGATATTTTGCTTTCTTTGTATCAGCAGCTGTTTTTCATTTATACCTAATTATAAGCTTAATTTATTAAAGGTATTTCAAATTTTGAGTTATTGGTGCCAAAATTTCTCGGGGTGTCGGTTACTGGTGCTGCTACCATGCCAACTTAAAAATATTTTAAAAATAGAAAATAATTACTTTTTCAAACAAATTGTTCTCTAGATAAATATTGAAACTTCATTTAATTCTTCAAAACAAAAAGTTTTTCAGGATAGTTTTATTAAGTAGCAATAGCTAATTAATTTTTATATTGTTCTTAAAGTGTCAATTACTGGTAACCATCCGTTACTGGTTAGATAAATAGCCAAACCATACAGCCTCTATCGAGAACTAGGCGAAAATTGAGTAATCCTAAGTGAATATTTTTGAGTTTATGGCCCAGGGCCGTATCCAAGGGGGGTTCTAGGGGTTCAAACCCCTCCCGAAATTTTGACATCAATTTTTATACTGTTTTTCATTGAAAATTCTGCAAATTTATAAGGAGCAATTCTCTTCGGTTGTTAGCTAAAGGGTCTCAAAATGAGTTAAAACACTACTTTTAGGGGACAAATTTCAGAAATTTTTCTTGGGGGAAAACCCCCAACCCCCCCCCCACCACCAAAATATGAGTTTATCATTATTCTTTAAACTGAAAACTGTAAAAATTCCCCACAATATATTGAAAAAAGCTTGATTTATTTTAACTGAAAACTAATTTTAATTAAATAAGTAATGCCAATATTATTTATATATTAATAAGTAGAACCCCTTTACAACTACCCTCTGTTATAGCAACCCTTGCGTTACAACAACCGGTAATAAAAGCACCTTTTTATTACAATATTGTTAATTTTATTTGTTAAAACGTCCGCATTTTATTGGCACCATAAGGAGTCGCTTTATCAAAGTTCTACTGTATCATTAACAATAAGTTAAATAATATCAAATTTGTTTAAAGCAATTATTAATTAGTTAAAATTAACAAATAATTTAAAATAAGTGATTAATTAATTAAAAATTAATTAAAAGTAAAAATTAATTAACTTAGAATTAATTATTAATGGGGGTGAGGTGTAAGGGGCGCCGTAATTTATTGGCACGGAGGCGCCTTCATACCCAGGAACGGGCCTGATCATAGGCCTAGAAGAAAAAACGCAGCGCTCAAAATTCGCACGACTTTTTTCTTAGATTTAATTTAAGAAATTTGGGAAATACGCTTGCGTTTTTAGTCACATGATTTTCTCCAACCAATAGGAAAGCCCTTATAAAACAAAACAGCATCCATTTTATTTTGATGGTTCAAAGCAGATCATAATCGTCTATATCACCGAATTTAAATTGTGCATCCTAAATGTGAACTAATTAAGACGAGTTTAACTACTCACAAAGTTAATAAAATTATAAAAGCAGCCTCTTTGTTAGAATGAGCGGCTTCTAGATTGCAGGAATATTTAAAAAAAAAAATAGACGGCATGGGAAGTAGGCAGGAATTCAGGAGACAAGCGGTGAGTTAAATGTCTTAAAATGGTATATTTGAATTCGTAAAGAGAACTGTAGTTCGAAATAATTTTTCATTATGCTTTTCTGAATTGTTAGACTCCATACAGATGTACAAAATATACAAATAAAACTTATGTAGAACCATAATAGTCATTTAAATTAATACTTGATAGCTCATTGGTATAACTATTTCTTCCCATGCCGTCTATTCTGCATATTTTTGTACTTTTCTTAGTAAGTTGTCTTTTTCTGCTATTATCCAAATCAGAAACAGCCCCAATTGATTCGAATGTTTGGAGATATATACAGTATTTAAGAAACAATACTACATTTAAGAAATAATACTACATTTAAATAATACTACATTTTAATCATAATTTGGATATATACTGTGAAGCTAATATTTTCATCAGAACATGTGTGAGAATAAAAAAGAATCGATCGGCATGTGCAATCAGAAACTATATTGATGTTCTTCTTGAAAATTTTCAGTGGATAAATTATTTTTATTTAATGTTCTTAAACCAGCTTGAAATAACTTCTTTCATTTTCTTCAACAGCTTTTGTATATGAAACTATATTTCCACCCCGGAGCTTCTCGATGTCTTGTTATGAATAAACTTTAAAATTTTAGCAGTGATGCTTTAAATTGATTTAATTTTAATGGATGCTACTAATTTTATGAAAAATGCATGCTTATAAAACTTAATAAAGTTGTTTAAAGTTGCTGTAAGTTTTGGCGCCAATACGATAGTAGGCAAAAGTCACTGACCTCTAGTGAGCGTAATCAGAAAGAAAGCGGGCAAAAAAGCTAGGGAAAAAGATCCTTCAAAATTCGCGACGAGTAAATTCGCTTGCGTATTTTCAAAAAACGCAACCCATGGGAATTGGGCTTTACAACCAACAAATATACATCACCAACCAACCATCTGTTAAAGTTTGCAGCCTCAAATGTTCAAAAACACAAAAACATATTTTATTACTTTTCAATTGCGAAAATAATTTGGAAATGAGTTTCCAGCAAATTTCAGAATAATTGATATAAATAGTATTTTTACTGATTTACGATACGTTCCAAATACTTCCAAACAGCTTTCCATCAGAAAAGACCTAAATAATGACATTCTAAAAGGAGGCATTCTGTTTATGCACTTTTAATGATTCTTTTGAATTTTAAGTCGAGTTAAAAACAGTTCCTCGGGGATTTAAAGTTTTGGGCCCCTTCCCCGAAATTCGGACAATATGGACAAAAATGGTAAAACGTTATTTTTAAAGGTCTAATTCTCAAAACTTTTCTGGGGAGCATTCAGATCCCCTTTTTAGAACGGTGATAATAAAGTTTGGCTGGAAAGAATAAAGGTTTACACTTTACAGCATGGAAGGAGGGGACAAGAAATCATTTTGGTGTAAATCTAAATATGGACTATTTTATTTTAAAAGAATATGGACGATTTGGACCCTAACACAAAAATTTCTAAATACAATTATGTACATACGGAGTACGGGTGTACATACGGAGGGGGCCTGGTACCCCCTCCCCCGAAATTCGGAATTTGCGTACCAAAACGAGTTAAAACCCTGATTTTTAGGGTCAATTTTCCTATACTTTCTGGGGGATGACCCCCAAACCCCCTTTAATACTCGGATATTTACTGTTCAAATGTTTCTATAAAAGTTCATTTTTTCATATTAAGTTCATCAAAATGCAAATCCTACCTAAAAATTGTATATCCAAAATTCGGAAACATAGTTAATAGTCAAATTTCAAAACGTTCTTTAATAATAAGATAAGTATACCTTAATATATAAAAATATATAAAGACCTAGTAAATATGCATGGGAGGGTGAGGAATAATTTTGAGCCCCTTCCGATATAAATTTCCATGTACGCCACCAGTGACGGATTATTGCAATTTTGTAGGTGGGGGAGGTTAGATGGAATATTCAATTTAACAGTAGGTCCTCCCTGGGATATAATTTTTTTTAAAAACAATATCTACAGTTAAGCTGTTTTGAGACTTAAAAGTTTTAAGTCTCAAAACAGCTTAGCTATACCTATCAGTTTTAAGTTAAAACTGATGGGTATAGAATAAGTTCAAAAATAGTGGAGAAGGGGGTACATTAATTTTAAAAAAATTTGGATGTAAAAAATTTGTGGGCATGGGGGCAGTTTGGAAATCCAAGTAAAAAGAAAAATTTTTGGAATTTGACACTTAAAAACAGCATTACAGCAAAACAGCATCTGGCCCATGGCATGGTACTGGGGATTTCCCTTAAATTTTGTAAAGTTTAACAAGCACTTTTTAATGCTAAAACTCAAAAAATTTTCTGGGGGAGAACCATATTTTGACATCTGTTTTATAGTGTTTTTCCCTTGAAAATTTTGCCGCTTAAAAAAGCAGTTCTCTTTTGGGAATTTTTTAAAAAAAAATTGAATTCTATAGTTCAGGGGTCGGCAACCTGCGGCTCGCGAGCCGCATGCGGCTCTTTTGAAGTAAAGTTGCGGCTCTCAAGTTCCATACGAAAATAATAATAATTTATTATTAAAACCCTTAAATATAAGTAAAAAAATATTTTAAGTACCTAATTTTTCAATAGCTTTTATTTTCATAATCTAATAACAAATTGCTAGTGTGAAATAAAAACATTCCTCAATGAAAAAAGCACTGATCATCCCGAATTGGAAGAAGACAAATGGCTGTAAAAATTCAACTTCATGGTAGTTACCACAATGAAACTAAATCTAAAATTGCCAGGAAAGGACAACCCAGCCTACGTCTTGCTTGAAGAAGTAGTTTATTTTAAAAACATTTACCACTTCTTTTTGGTAAATTACTTATTTGAAGTAATATTGTGATGAGACCAATGAGACAAATTTCTTCAAATTGAGACAAATTTCTTCAGCATAGCTTTAAAAAATATGAAGGCTGGATTCGCATAGAATCGAGCAATTCAAAACAAACAAAAGTACTCTCGCGCTTATAGTAAATCCTCTCAGCACAAATACAATTATTGTGTTCAACATTGAGTCGTTTGGAATGGATGCTGGATCGCTTCAAATGCAATTGCTGGATTTGAAAACCAAAGACTTGGTAGAGTGCAGGAACGGATCCAATGGGCGAACTCTGGACAGTGCCCCCCTTGGACCCCAAAAAAAAGTACTTTAAATGAGTTAAATCCCTACTTTTATAGGTCAAATTTCAAATTTTTTTCTGGGGGGCACCCCCATACCCCCCAGCGGTACCAAAAGGGGATCTTGAGTGATACTTTTTAGAAAATCCCCAACATTGACATTTTTCTCAATAGGTAAAGGTGATGGTCTGGAAAAGTGCCCCCCTTTGGATCCGCGCCTGGTAGAATGGTAAGTTCATAGAACTCAAAAGCAAGTTGGAGAGTTGGGTGGGCAACTGCGATGGTCAATTTCTCCCCCCGTGGGCTCGGATCAAAACAAGTTAAAACCATACTTTTTGGGTCAAATTTCTAAAATTTTCTGGGGGATGATCCCCAGACCAGACCCCCCTTTTGTGTTTGTATCAATATTATTTACTACTTTTTATATATTTTACATTATTACATATTTAAAGCTGTTTATTTTAAATCAAAAATCAAATATATATATATATAAGCAAATACTATATAATATTGAAACGAAAAATTTTAGTGGCTCTTTAAAAACTGGGAAATTTTGTAAATAGTAAATTTTGGCTCTTCCGCTTCAAAAGGTTGCCGACCCCTGCTATAGTTTATAAAAGGGCGTATTTGCAAAAATTTTCTGGGAGAGAATCCCCAGCCCTTTCCAAAGTTTGGCGTCTATTTATAATTTAATTTCATCCTTGAAAATTCTGTGGCTTACAAGTTACAAGCTATCAAAATGAACTTAAACTTTATTTTTAGAAGCAAATTTTCTAGGGGGTTACGGTTACCTCCCCAGACCCCCTATTAATTTCTCATGGTTATACTTATATATACTGTTTTCACCTTGAAAATTTTTAGGAGTACAAGAAGTTATCCTCTTTAGGTTTTATCCAATGGGTACCAAATGTACAAAAATGAGTAAAAAAACTTCTATTTGAAGCCAAATTTCACAAAATTTTCCGGGGAAGACCCCCCGACCCCCCTTTGGCTTTCAAGCTAGCATTATCTGATGAAACTGTTTTAACTTCAACAAAGTGTCGCATTTCGGAAAAGACCTCGGTTAAAATTGGGGGTCAAACATCTCGCGAAACTAAAGTCATGTTATGGCTCTACAAAAATTTTTCACCCCCCCCCCACACACACACTTTCTAAAACAATGGCACGGACCCTGAATATTCTCTACTATAAACCCTTAAAAAGCTGCTTAAAAGCAAGCACTCTCCAAAAATGTTTCTGAGGCCCTGAAAATTTGGAAAGTAATACCCTCCGACTCCTACATGCCCCCCCCCCCGAAAATCTGGTCTGGATCCGCCCTTGCCTCCGCCCCCCTTTAATCCGTCCATGTACTCCACTGTCAAAGTCAGGGCTTAAATTCTAACCCAAGGAGTACCGGAGCGCTACTATTTCAACATTCCGTTTAATTGAAACATCTCCGCTTAACAGGGGCGTCATTTCAGTTTTGGTTAGGGGGGCAAGGATGTTTTTAAGTGGGGCTGGGGGTTCCCCAAGAAAAAGTATGAAATTCAGCCTCTTTTTACAACATTTAAGGTATATCCAAAGAGAAGGTACACTGTACAAATAAATGTAAGAATTTGAAAGGAGGATCTGGGGGTTCTCCCCCAGAAATTTTTTTGAAATTTGCCTCATAAAGTAATGTTTCTGCTCATTTTGAGACCATTTGGGTTACATCCAAAAAGAACAGTTCCTCGTAAAGCATAGAACTTTCTAGGTAAAAAAAACATCAAATTTTCAAGGGGAGGGGCGGAGATCCTGCAGTAAAAATTTTTTTGAAAATTCCCGTTTAAACCAGTGTTTTACCTCATTTTCAAACTCTTTGGGGGTTTCATGCTCTTTGGTTCCCAAAGGGAACCGCTTCTTGTAAGTGGCAGAATTTTCAAGGGAGAAACATTGTATCAAAGGTCAGGAGGGAGTTTGGGGGTTCACCCCCAGAAAATTTTGAAATTTGACCCTCAAAAGTAGTGTTTTAACTCCTTTTGGGACTTTTTTTTAGCTAAATCCGATGCTCCTTGTGGATTTTCAAGGGACTTGCAGCAATTTTTCACTAAACAGTGGAAACCTTGGGAGGGTGCAATCTTGTCTCGGAATTAGTCACCGAAGGGCAGGGCCGCCAAGAGCCAAGTCGGGCCCCGGGTACAAGGTTGAGAAGCGGGCCCCCAATGACATATTCTCATTTTGAGGTAGGGGGCGAAATTTTCTGAAGTACCTCCACCCATGCATTCATAGGCAATGTAATTTTTAGAATATTTCTAGGCAAGATCTGAATTTCACTCAACTTAAAAGTATCGTTTTCTTGATAATACGATGAGTAACAAGTAATAAAGGGGGTCTGGGGGTTTTCCCCCAGAAAAGTTTTGAAAATATGCCCTAGAAAACTGGGAATTTACTCATTTTTGGACCCTTTATGTGAACAAATTAATTTCCAAAATATTCAAAATGATACCCGTCTTAGTACTCAATATGAAAAGCTTTGGGTACCGGGCCCCCTACCGGCCCGGGGGTATCGTACCCCCTCGCCCCCCTCTCTCGTCAGGCCTGCCGAAGAGGGTATGGGTGTCCTTCCCTTTGAGGGTGGGGAAAACAAGGTCGTTTGGTCGTTGTTGACCGGTAGTTGTTGGGGGTAGTGAGGTGAAAGGCGCTTTTGTAATTTTCGTTAATCGGACAACTTCGAGGGGTAAAATTTGGTCTTTCCGAAAGGGTTCGGAACGCGATTTTATGCGCTCCGGTGCGTTCCGATTAAAATGTAAATATTTACTGAAAACCAAGAAGTACCGGAGCTCCGCTCCGGTGCAATTTAAGCCCTGGTCTAAGTCTAGATATATCACTCAGAGGCATGGGCGCCCATATGTTTGAATTCAGGAGGGGGCCCAAGAAAAATTTTTGCAACCGAAGTTTCTCTTTAAGGGTTGGTTCATAATTATTTCAAAGGAACCCCTCACGAGTTCTTAATGTTAAACATTTTGTAAAAAATACTGAAGTTTTAAGCAAAAAGGGGTGTCATAAGAGAGTCCTCTCCAGAAAAGTTTCGAAATTTTATTCTTAAAAGTAGTGTTTTAACTCATTTGGGAGACTTTTAAAATAGGATCGCTCCTACGCCGAGCCACAAAATTTCACGTCAGAAACTAAAAGGAAGATTTTACTTAAACTTTCGGGTGCAAGGGGGGGGGGGGCGGGCCCCCCTTTGCCCTTATGTATGGGTGGGGGCGCCCATGCTCAGAGGCCCGTTCAAAAATTTTTGTTAGGGGACTCGGGAAACTTATATGGACGGCCCTGCTTACAGAGAGGCACATTCGGACATATGCATATTGGACATTCGGACTAATTGGCACCAATTGCCAAACGGGCCAATCTGTCACATGTTTTGATCACTCTTATCGTGTTTTAAAAATTAAATTTTCCTTCATCGATTATGTCCCCTTTCTAGGTAGTTAAAATTCCAACTTTAGTCATTTCCAGGTTATAACAGATAAAAAAACTTTCTGTTATTAAAATTTGTTTCTGGAGAATAATATAGTATCGATCAAAGTAAAGAGCAAAGCGTTTCGTTTATATTGTTAATAGCTTGGGTTGGGATCAAGGCACTGATCAAGGTCATCATAAAAAACATATTCAGCCCAGTTTGATGCTGCCATCTACTATTGAAAATCGTAACAAGTCAAAATAAAATAATGTTGTTGGTATTTTCATCACTGTAAATTTCTAAAGCCTTCTTTGAAAACTAAACTATTAAATAATAATTAGTATAAAAGAAAAAACTGTGAGTGATAACAGAATGAGTGAGGAATCGCTAATAACTTCTAATAATAATTGTATTAATATCTAATATTTTTCTTACAGAAAAGGTCTAAAACAGTGTTTCCCAACGTGGGGCAATTTGAAATTTCCGAGCGTTTTTTTTTAACCAAAGAATGTTTGACTCCATTGATATTCACTTACTCAATTGATAGCGCCTTAACGACGCAGTTTCATAATTTTATTCGTCAGCTGAAATTTCATAAGGTTGAAGATGGGAATAAGTCCATCCTCTTTTTTTAACTGTAAAACATTTTAAAATACACTGAAATTTTTTTCGATGATTGTTCTGTATTCTTAACAGTGTTATGAATTTCCTGTAAAAATTTGGTGGCTATAGGATAAAAATTCCATTACTTATACAGTTTTTTTTCGATTTTCTCAAAACTACGCTTTTGGACTTATTCCCTTCTTCTAACACTAACTGACGATTCATATAACTATACTCTTAAACCATAAAATAGATCGTTTAAGTTCGGACATAATTCTCACTTTTTTTCTCATAAAACTTTAAGGGTATGATATAGTCAGCCGAAATAACTCACTAATAACAATTAAATTTGTAGGGTTTTTTATTTTTAAACTTGGTCAAAAATTTCTACACAGCTGCCTGAATTTCCCCTGATCCTCGTTAAGGTTAGGACATATTCTGCACCCATATAATAAATTTTGAAATATTAAGACCGTTAATAACATACTAAAACAACAATAGCCATATATCATTTAGAGCCAATTGTGTCATCCTTCTTGGGGGTAGTTAATACTTGAGGAGATTGCAGAAAACAACGAGCTTATTCTAAAAGCTTTACATTGATGTTAGGTAATTTTACCCAAGCTCCTCTTTCTCAATTTTTAGAGAGGTAAACAAGTATACCCAAGCACATACAACTGTAATTCTTAAGCAAAAATTAAATGAACACAGAAAAAAATTGAAGTGGACTTTATTTGAAATACAATGATTCATTGAACAGTAGTGTATAGTATACAAGATCCTATATATAACTGAAATACTCATAATTAGTACTTAACACAGAAAATAATGTACTTCTGAGGCATGCAGTATCCAGTACTTTTGATATGAAATACAAAATCTGTACACATTTTAACATGGATAATACCCGTTATGCTCTAGAAGGCTGCTTACAAAAACCTAGTTTGATTTTTTTTATACTCTTCAACTCGCCATTACAACATTACACATGGCTCGGTTTTGGTTTTCAGACATCATTCATTTTGTTTCATTGAAAGGATGGTCCCTTTACAAGTTGAACACTTAAAGGTACACTGCAAGAACATGATCACAAAGCCCTGAGATAAGTTTGCAACTGCATACAAACATCAACTGAGAACAGCAGTTCTCTCTATATATATACTTGGGGGTGGCTGGAATTTTGCAAATTCAAACAATACCAGTACTCAGCCACATACATAATGGTCATACAAGCTAGAAAAAGGATGCCAACTATGATGGCAAAATAATAGAACGCACACAAAAATATACCAGACAGGGGAAAATTCATTTTAAAAGAAAGCACTAAAGACACACAACACACAAGGGTCTAAGACAGTAGCACACTAGTAAAATACATAAGGATTTAGCTAAAAAGTGGAAGTCAGTTGCGGAAAACCTTCCAACATAAATAGTTTTACCATCATAGTTGGCAAATGATGAAGTAATGTAAAATTAATTATATAACAAACAATCGAATTGAGGTAACTTCAAATGTAATGAGGACGACAACACAGTGTGCGCAATTTTAAAAAAATTGTAAGCACAAATGAGAAGTAACACAATGGCACTAAGTCAAAATCTACAAAGTACAAATACAGAGAAAATATGATAGTAACTAAAATAACACAACACAATTGTAAAATCATAAGACGAGACATGAAATCAGATTTGGTACAGGTAATGAAGCTTCAGACATAGATTACCACTAATACTACAAGGCATGTTCGAAACAGCTGCTGCACATAAGCAAGTGGGATTGGGTTGAACACAGCTTTTCATTTTGAAATCTACGCAAATTTGAGGTAAAATCAAAGAGAAGCAAAACAAATCACAGTTACTATTTTCTTCTAAAATCTACTCCCATTCTATTTAAAAACTAATTCCTGGCTTTTTCTCTATGACTTAATACATTTAATTTTGATTTTTTTTTATTCTTTGTTTAAGAATTTGCAAACACCTATGCCTGCCACATATAATTTGATTGTAAAATGTTTTGTAGAAATCAAAATAAACTTGCTTATAAAATGATCGATGCCCAACTGTTGTAGGTGGGTTAAACAAAATCAATCTAACAGATAATGTACACACTATTTCAAAATAGTGTATTTCTTTGCAGCTAAGCAAGAATATTGAAGTTCATGTAAACCTTTGAAATAAGAGGGTTACACAGGAATCTCATTAGTTCTACAATGCTCTCTTCTACTTTAGTTTTTTTTTTAACTTAATAATAGTTACATGAAGCTGAATCCTACTTATAGGGTGATTATTTTAACACTCATAGGGCTCAAAACTAAGAATAAAACACAATTTTTAGTAGCCTTAAAGTATTAAAACTCAAAGAGGAAAATATTTCACTTATTCTTGTACAGCAACAGCTAGGAACATCGATACCCACAACTCTAATATGCAGGATACATTTTATTGCACTATATAGAGGTAAAACTAGAATGCAATTGTATAAAAATATGCAAGCCACTTTTCATAGTTTTTTCACACAGACTTTAAATATAACACATGATCCTATTCTCTGCAGATGAGAACTTGAGAACTATTTTGATAATGTGAAATTCTCCGCAATCTTCACAAAGCTAAGAGATATTTTGATTTTAGTTTCATTTTTTTAACAAAAGATTCACTACTTCACTAGACTCACAAGGTGCAACAAGAAGGTACTCTTTTAAAAGTCTAACAAGGAAAGGAGATCTAACAGCAAAGTGCTTAAAATTGTACAAACTTTTCCTATTTCTCATGTATTAATACAAGGAAATTAAGAATTATATAAAAATAATAAGTTAAATATTTTTGGTGTAATACATACCTTTTTTTAAAAAATTGCAGCAGGAATTATTATGAATCATGTTTCTCATTTGAGATTTTTGGTGTAACAAGAAGGAAGAATTTTTCAAATATAGAATTATAAATTAACAATTAACAGTTTTTTCATTTTCCTTTAATACAGCAATTTTTTTAATTTTTAATACAAAGCACTCTGTTAGATCAACTTTCCTATACTTAATGCCTTCACTATCACAGCTGAAGGTATTGCTCATATTACAGTAAAAGTGCAATGGACAGGAAGTATACATATACAGAAGAGTCAATTGATTAATTTTGATTTTTTTTTCAATAAATGCAAATACACATTACGAATTAATGGCAATTTTGACTTAAGTATTTCACTTTAACTTCTGCTATATTTTTTTTTACACTGTACATAAAGCTAGATTGTCACTCGTGCATATAAGTAAAGCTACTATGACTGGACATCACATGCAAGGTTTTGATTTTCTACTTCCAAGATTGGGAATTTTGATTGATTAGAACTAGATGAGGAGAATACACATTCACAGGTGTAAAAGCAAAACATAAGTATAAAATATACAGATTCATTAAAAAGAAAATATATCCATGTATTGCATTAAACAAAGTGGTGAAAATCAACTGAATAACAAGATTTCATCCCAAAACCCAAATTGCTAAAAACAAAAGTAGAATCACGTCAATCAGTACATAATTTTGTAACATTTTTGATTTAATAACTGTTCTATGTTCTAACACATTTATGATACATTACATAAACACATAGTTGATTTCAAATCACACAATTCACCCGTCAAAAATCACAAGATTTATCTCAATGGAACTACAATAAGTAATACGCTTTGACTACTTTATATTCAATGATTGGAAAGTATAAGTAAAAATAATTGAACTCATTCCCATTAAAACAACAAAGATCTTTTTTTTTTTAAATCTAATACCCGAAGTAAAACTTTTTCTAACAAAAAAGCAAAAAATTTTGTACTTTAGCAACTAAAATATTATACAATGCCTACTTTCAGCCCATTAATGCTCCTTTAACACAAATAACAGATAAATGAAAATAAAGTAAAGGACATCAGTTTAATATTTTGAGGTAAACAAAATGTTCCACTAACATAAGACTAAAAAGGAGGTAAAATACACTAAAAATACAAAAATCAACAATTAGGAAAACTGTACATAAAAATAATGCAACAAAAGTTTGTACACTAATTCTATACTGGCTCAAGGAAATAAAAAGGATTGCATGCAATACTTTGATTAAAAGTACAGAACATTAAAATGAAAGCTTGTCTTCCCATACAATTCACACAAAGCCCTTATCTAGCACTAAATAAGAGATATTTGGTTTCTATATTTGTAACAATTTAAACACAGTTGTCCTATGCTACAAAAATGTTCAAGTCTGCCCATTGAAAGATACTGAAAGAATTAACTGATTTTTCTACTTATTTTGACTAAAAAGCACTAACCTTAAAATGATATAAAAAGCTGCTTAATATTAATATAAATTAAGATTTTGCTAAATAAAAAAAAATATTCAGAATGAAAAATCAGACATCTGTATTAACTTTGAAAAAGTTAACTAAGTAGACCTATATTTTTCCAAGAGTTACTTTTGCAGATTATTATGACCAACTATTCAAATGGAATGCTTTCCATACAATTTAGTTATTGATATAAGTAACAAATAAAATTTTTAAAAATGATTAATTTTTACTTTACTACTTTTACATATTTGCATCAACAGTACACATACATTTACATCACATTAATATAACATGACTTTATAGCACTTATTTTATAAAAAAGCATGCATGCACGGAAAGCATCTCTGTTTTAAAGTTATAGGTTGGATATATACTGCAAAATTGTTATACAATACTAATCCCGATTTTTAAAAAATTGCAATTATATAAGTTAATATTGATTAACAAAAAGCTACATTTAAGAACTTATTGTAAAATTATCTAAATGGAATTATTTAAGTAAAAAAAAGTATTAGAAGAAATTTAAATTAATTTCTTTTTACATTTAGAGTGGAAAAATAGATGCAATAAAAGATTAATCCAACAAAATGGAATGCTATCATTAAATCTTAAAAGTTAAATAAAACTAGATTCATTGTAAAAAATTATTACTATTAAACACAAGTATACTAATGCTGGGAATATGCCTACCACATACAGTAAACATACTGTACCTTGAACAACATCCAATAAACCAAAGAAAAAAATCAACTGTACTGTTTTTCAAATTTAGAGAACCTCATTACTTTATCTGGCTTACCTAAAAGTGAAAAGTAAGGTAAAAATCTTCCAACATATAAACTAAGGATCAAAATAGAAATATAATGTATATTAAGTACTCGCTTCACATTTACTTAGAAAAGGGGTTCTCAACCCCTTGGTGGGCCACAGGACGTGTCTGAGGGGGTCGCAGGGAAAACTAATAATTGGAAAATTCAATAAAACTATTACTACTAAGTAAAATAACTATCCATTACCTATCATATTAAAAGTGATGCTTAATAATGTCTCTTAATAATTGCGTGACTGTTAGGAGGAAATAAAATTACATCTATTGTCTATTGTTGAATTTTTTACATATTTTCTTAATATTACAATTCATAAAGGGGTCAGCAAAATATTTAACCTAAAAAGGGGGTTGCATTAGTTTAAAGGTTGAGAACCCCTGACTTATAGTATTATTTTATTACGGTGTCAATAAAAAAAGAACAGTAAAATCAATTTACTATTATTGAAATACTGCAGATCTAATAACAAAATCTAAAAGAAGTTGTGTAAAATTAATGTTTTTTTTTTTCAGCTAACACATATAGTTTGGCATGGAGCTATGAGCTAGTTCTAATGATTCAGTATCATTGACATGAATAGTGATTTAAAGTAATATTGAAGAGAATATCAAAATTAGATTTGTGGACAAGATTCAGATAGCGTACGAGTACTTTATATACCATTTAAAATTGATAAAAATTTACATTTTATCTTCGTTTTTTAATGAGATACTAATCTAAAAACTTATCAATAAATCAGTATATATTTATCACATCTCTGAATTATTCTAAATCTCTGAATTATTTCTTTTCACCAAGACTTTTTCTATAAATTGTTTTGTAACATTTTATTAAATTTTGGTAGAAATAATTCTAAGAAAAAAAAATAAATAACTGAAGAAATCGCTTACATGCTACACTTATCTTCATTTAATTACAACAATATAATAATAAAACAAGCTTTAAAAGAATAACATTAAAAATTTAAAAAGATGCTTCTAAACACAAAAAAAGTCAATATTATAAAACAATATATTTAAAACTTTTTCTTCATAATTTGATTAATTTACTCACACCTTTCCTTTGTATCACCTTTTGATTTGCTAAATCGTTAGATTATTTCCAACAAGTGTCACTGCATAACAAAAACAGTATATTGAATAAATTGGGAACATTATTGTTTAAAACATTTTGAAAATTATTCAACAAACATAAACAATCAAATATAATACTCTATGAAAAACCAGATTTCAATATCAACATAAGTTAACACATAATCAGATTAACAAAGGAACAAATGTTATTCATTTTTCATAATAATATAAAGTTTAATGGGTACTCATGTATTAACCTATTAACCATACTGTAAAAACTTCCCTAAATATTTCAGACACCAAAGAAATATCGCCAAAAAAGCACTGATTAAAATATTAGTGATATTGATGGTAACAGTGTCTAAAATAGTTTGGCAATTTTTTAGGGTATGGATAATGGAATAGTACCTTTTAATGTTTAAGTGAGGTAGGAATGCCTAGTTTTTTTTAAATGCTAAATATCAAGAGCTTTGATGCTAATACAAGCAAGCAAGTATTATGAGGTATAGTTTATGGCTTTATAAGAAGTTCAAAATAGCAAACAGCTCTAGCACATTTGATTTGATATTAGCATTCAAGTACAAATCCATACAATTTGCAATATTTTTCCAATTAGAGTGATCAGTTAAAAGAAAAGATCCTTATACTAACATAGGTTCTTTTCCAGCGATGAAATATTTATGTCAAAACAAATATAATTGCTATGATTCACTGTGTAAGTAAAGGTTGCTCTTGAGTTAGTATTTGTACAAGTATGCTTGAGGTAACAAAATAAATTTAAAAAGTTGTACTAATGTTCACTACTTTAAGTTCAACATGGCTTATATTATAAACATGAGTTTCCAACTAAAAACCTTTAAAAATAGAACAAATGCATTTTAGAAATAAATTTGCCTGAGGTAGAAATGTACAAGGTCACCAAATTAGTAAAAACATTTTTTGTTTAAATACATTAAAGGTGAAAAACAAAAAGCACTTCTAGAGGTTTATTAACTCATATCATAAAAATAAACCATTGGATAAGGTAAATAAAACTGAAAATGATGAATAGAATACACCTTTGTAATGCCATTCAGGTACATGATATTGTGAAAAAAATTACTTAAGCATAATACATTATCATAATGATATTTATAATATGCTAGCATTTTACATGGCAATTTAACCAGTCTAACACAAATTTTATTTAGAGTGAAAAATTACAGAAAATTAAATTTTTATAATTTCAGAATAATTTTTTAAATTTAGGATTGAGAAAATTCAACAGCTGCATCTAAATAACTAAGCCCAAATGTTAAAAGCCCTTACAAGAGTTTTAGTAAATTAAGACACTAAATCTCATTTTGTAACTTTAAAAAAGAAATCAAAATGCAAGCATACTAAAACAAAGAGTGGATGAGTAACTTGAGCTTAAATCTGTTTACTGAGAGAACAGATTCAATGCTCTTTATCTGCTTCAATGAAACATATTTGCAACATTCAAGCTAGACTATGAGGTAGTTTTAAGTTTGAGATCTAAAAATAGTATAATTCAGAAGAACCATGCTAAGTATAAAATTCATTCAATGTAACTTCTATGAAAGCACATTGTCACATTTCTTTTGGGACATTAATTTCTATATTAATTCATTCAAATACATATAGTGCAAATCAAACTTATGAAGTAAATACTTCTCTTTGAATAAAAACAAAAGCTTTTTTTTGAAGTCACTGACCTATCAACAATGGAAGATTTAAAACAAGAATCCTGAGATGAAGACAATAACACCTATTCCAATGGATAAAAAATATGAAAAAGGAAGTTTTCTTTTGTACAAGTGTTTTTTTAATAAAACATGAGGTATTTAAGCACATAAAATGCTTTTGTCATTACACTAAAAAAACAGATTCTTTTAACCAACGTCCAAGATAGACGTCTTCATTAACCGGAAAACTAGTAAAACAGTCTATAATACATTACGTGCCTGAAGCAAAAAAAAAAAGGGAAAGAGGCAAGTTTTGCATATCTGTTTAGGTAACAGTGATTAACAGGGTTGCACTTGTGAGTTAAGTTGCATGAAGTTGGTTATATCCATGCACACACGAACATGGATAGAAAGCACTTTGTCGCAATAGAGGAAGAGTGCTCTCAAAAGATCAGAACGAAGATTCTCTCAAGCCGGAGTCAAAGTAAAGGCCACAGTAACTGTTTCTGACACTTTTTTGCTGACTGGGAGATACACTACAGAGGGCACAAAGAGATTTTGTTTGGACACCCCTTCTGGTGCAGGCTCAGAGAGGTGAAAAGGCTGCATGATTACATCAGAGTTCTTAGGCAGCTGGTACGACATTGGTATATTCGCTGCATCTTGGAAGTCAGAGCTGAGAACAGATTCTTTGTCTTCCTTTCCCCCAACCAACCCATTCTCATGAGAATTAACTTTACGATCTGGAAAGTTCATGCTGCCTGCAGTTCCTTTTTTGGAAGGGGACTGCTGCTCACAGAGGCCAGGGAGACCTTTCTTGCTTTTATGCGTCACTTGAATATGGTTGACACACCTGGATTTCGTACGGAAGGTTTTGTCGCACTTGCTGCATCGGAACCGCTTAAACTTCCGAGGTTGTTTATTATCATCGCCAGAACCCAGTGCATTCTCTGAGTGGCCAAGATCGTGGAAGCCATTTTCGAGAGAGGACAGCTTGGTACCAGCTGGGAGAGAGACACCATGGCTCAGGTGATGAGTGTGGTAATCAGTATTACGATAAGTCACATTGCATAAAATACATGAAATCATCTTTGACTCTAGACTATTAGTTTGAGATGCTGATGAACTATCACCTAAGTTTACAAACGAACAACAAGAACATGGCAAGACATCCGACTTCATAGCGCTCTTGGCACCATCAGGTAAGGGAAAATCATTGGTATAGCTAGGTTTCACATGTTTATCAACTAAATGAATTTGCAGATAGATTTTGTCATCAAATTCTTGACCACATATTTCACAGAAGAATACGCTGCTTCCTTTTGAACCTTCAGCATTTGCAACCAAATCGGTACATGAGTTTACTTTCATACTTGCAATGAAGTCGGGAGACTGCCAATCTAATTTTTTCTCATTTACAGATATATTATTGTTAAACGAAGGACTTCCTAAAACAGATAGCTTAAGAGAATCATCCATAATTCCATGAACATTCTGTTTGTGGACTTTAAGAAAATATTTACTGCACAAAAACTTCTGGCAAATGTCACAATATACACCTCCACTAGGGGAAGTAGGCCAATGTTCTTGTTGGACCTTGTCTACATCAATGCCATGCATCTTCATCATGTGAGTTTTCATAA
Organism: Tetragnatha montana; assembly: GCA_963680715.1. Taxonomy (NCBI): domain Eukaryota; kingdom Metazoa; phylum Arthropoda; class Arachnida; order Araneae; family Tetragnathidae; genus Tetragnatha; species Tetragnatha montana. The sequence goes on along the minus strand of OY796680.1, from coordinate 21,186,604 downwards.
AATATTTATTACACAATTCTTTATTGCAAATCTGACAAAAACTACTTCCTTTCTGCTTTACATTTGAATAAACAGCAGAATAATCTCCATTATCAAGACTGCCTGGCAATCCTTCAAGAGAAAACGGAGGAACAATACCATGAGCTTTGACTCTGTGGGTAATCAGAGTTGTACGATCATGACACTGTTCCTGGCAGACATCACAAACTGTAGCTTCTGGATCAAATGAAGCACTGCCAATGACATAGTGTTCAGTTTCTAAATGTACAAGGAAGCTTTTTCTATCAGAGTATTTCATCAAACAAAAAGTGCAGTTGAAATATCCAGAATCAGTAGAGCTGTTGCTACTCTCCATTTCCAGGGAAGAGGGGGATTTGTCAGTACGATTACCATCATTCTCCAATTTGATTTGCCCATTCTTTTTATTCAACACTTCTGGTGTTCTAGGAGCATCTTCCTCCTCTTTGATGGAAGCACTGTGAACTTCAAGCATGTGCTGCTGAAAAGATTCCGCACTGGTGAAATTTTTCATGCAAGGAGCACACATCTGGTCTTTGAAGGGATCTTTGGATTCTTCCACATCGTCATTACGAGTGGACTTGTCAGTCTCAGTCTTCTCAATAACTTCAGAACTTGGGGCCTGCCCGTGCTTGTTTGCTCGGTGGGCATCGAGGTAGCATTTGTCACAAAATTCTATATTACACAATTCACACAAAAACTTTTCACTTTTTTTGTCTTTGAGATTAATACTTTGGACTTGTTTCTTGATTAGCGAGTTTGCTTGAGGACTAGAACCATTTAAGAGAGGTAAAGCGCTGTTTAAAGTGTTCTTAAAATTTTCCAGGTTGACATGATTATACTTCAATTCTTCATCTTTGGTACTTTGTCCAGAAGAATTGTTAACTTCATAGCCAACTCCTCGCACTAAGGGCAAAGGCGAAGAAATAACAGGTACATGTATGCTACTGGGATTATAGATTTCCTCCATTGCTCCTTGAATGCCATGAATATTTTGTCTGTGTTTCTTCAAAAAATATTTGTTACAGAAGTACTTTTGACAAATGTTGCAGTATGAATCAGCAGAGCCAAATGCTGCTCCAGTTTCACACATTTGGTTGATCACATTTGGCTGAAGAGCTTGAGGATTCACTTGCATATTTTTATAAGAGACTTTGTAGTTGTAACCACCCGTATTATTATTATCAACACTACAAATCCCATGCTTGTTTGCTTTGTGTGTTTTCAAGAAATATTTGTTGCAAAACTCTTTTTCACACAGCTCACAGTAAGCTTCAGGATTAAATACACGGACTCCATTGGACGTAACAAAACTTCTTTGAGAAACAGAAAGATTTGTATTTCCCTGAGGAAAAGAAGGGGATGAGAAATCAGAAAAGCCATACATATTTAACTTCAGAGAATCTCTTGCAACATCGACAGGGTTAACAGGAAACATAGACAATTGAGGATAAACACTTTGTACAGAATTTTTGTATTCAACAAGAGAGGTATGTTCTTCAGTGGATTCAGGAGAGCTAATATCTGTTAAAGACTGCAATGACGAATCTTTACTCTTCGTGCTGTTTGTACTAGATTTAACCGCTTCTCGCAACTTGCTGTTGTATAAGGCATTAGTAACTCGAGAAAGCGATCCTTTTTGTGAAAGGTAATCAGGAGTTTTGCACTTCTCCATAACAAGGTTTTCACATTCTGCTTCACCAATAGTCATGGAGAGAGCTAAAGGTGAATCATTTGCTTCCGGTTCGGGTAAGTCATAGGAAGGCAAGTCAAATTTAGGGGAAGAAGGATTTTGAATTTTTAAAGGGTTACTTTGTTTTCTTCTTTTTTTGGCTTTAGGTTCACCAGCCATTGCATCCATAGAGGAAGGCGTAAATTTTTCACTTGGAACTGGAGTGGGGTGAGTTGTATTTGTATCGCCATCTGTGGATAAATCACTTTGCATAGTTGGAGACACAGATGGCATTTTTAGCTCAATGGCTTCAACAAGTTCACTTTCGACACTCATTTTTAAGTAGGTGAAGCGTTCTTTAGCTCATTTCCAATAAAAGAGATACCTATAAAAAATGGAACTAATTATAATAAATTTTCAAACTATTGATTGGTACAGTAAAACTTAAGGCTAAAAGTAATAAGTAAAGTAATAGTAGTAAATTCTTTGTGAACTTATTTATTTGAGCATAAATGCAATATTCTGGTTTAGCTCTCTTAAGGTTTAAAGTGTTTAAAATAAAGGGTTTTTGGTAAAGATTTAATTCTGGTAGCAGAAACTGATAGTGGACCAGTAGAAAATAATGCACATGCACACTTAGCTTACTTCAGGGCAGGGTTGGCAAATATCATCATGATGTTAATTTATAAATATCAAAATATCGGAGATCATATATATATTGAATATATACGATAGCAATAGAAATCTTAATAGACTTAAAATAAGAAAACAAGAAAGTTTGTTGTTTTGGGTGTGGCAGTAGCAACATGGCTCTCGGTTCTTTGCCGATTGCCACGTTGCAAGAACGAATCACCCTTGAGCATTCATTTTCTTTGGGGCTGCCACTGACAAGTTCCTCATTCTAATTTAACTTTGATTTACTTTATATGAATATATATCAAAATTTGGATATTTATACAATATTTTCAGATTTAAACTAGAAAAATAATGTTTTTTAAAAGTAAATGCTAGTCTAAACCAAAATATTACTACTAAAGAGCATTTTTAATTAAATCTTAATTACCTGGAGCATATTTGCTAATAATTATGAGAAAATATCAATGTAGTACCAATAACTTTATGCATGTGTGTATATTATAATTTCATTTGTGCTTTACCTTGATGATTTTCCAATTTTATAGGTATTAAATTGTATTAATTCTGAGGTTAAAAATTTTTGTAAATTAATTAAAATGTTAACAAAGTACACAAAAATGAATTTTGGGATGTTTTAGCTTGAAAACTGGTAATTTTGTTATTGGATAAATATCATGATATACATCAGCTTATAAATATTGTGATATACATCGGCAAACCCTGCTTCAGGGATGCCAAGTTCTAGTTATTTATCTCCCATAATGCGAGAGATTTGCATTATCAAAATACTTGACTATGCTGGTTTTTTAATATTTTACCCAATTTTTAAAAAACCCACTTTGGACTGGGTTTTATAAGTGGATTTTATTTAAAAAAAACACCCAGGTTTTTTTGGGTTTGTGGGCAAAAAACCCGGCCCAGACCCTCCCCCCTTTCCCTTGAGCAGCGGTTCCTGACAGGGTTTCTTCTGGAATTGTAGTTTTAGCTTCAAAATGTATTATTGCTTTACATACGATGTTACTGTATAAAAGGGGGGCATGATAAAATTGGGTCGCCAGTATTGAAAGGTTGTGAAGCACTGTTATAAGGTATTCTGGGGAGCACCCTCAGCCTCAAAACTTTTGGTCTCTATTTATAATTTTATATTTAAAAATTCTATGTTTTACAAGGTCTCAAAATGAGCTGAAATTTTATTTTTAGAGGCCAATATTCAAAAGACAAAATGAAGTGATCCCCTTTATGTCTTATCCAATGGGTACCAAATGTACAAAAATGAGTAAAAAAAACCTTCTAATTGAAATCAAATTTTGCAAAGTTTTCTGGGGAAGGGCCCTTAGATTCCCCTTTTTCTTTGGAGCTAGCATTATCTGATAAAAACTTTGCATACTTTAACAAAGTTTCACATTTCATTTATTATACATTCGGAAACGATCTTGGAAAAAAAATCCGATATGCCCCCCCCCGAATATCTGGTCTTTGGACCCGCCCTTGTGCGGAAAACTTTAAGTTTTTGCACAAAATATTTTGGAAATAATTTATACTCTTGATAAATAAATTGATTTCTCCTCACTGTTATTGCTCAAAAATCATTTTCACAATAATTAGGCAGACAATGTGACTGTTAAAAATATTAAGTCAAAATTTAAAGGACTGGAGGCACTTAATAATTTGCAGAAAATATTTGAAGAAAATTTTGTGAGTGGAAAGTTTTTAGTTTTATCCTAGTCTGTAGATAGAAAACCATGATTTTTCAACCCCCAGAAACATTTTGCAAATAATTGCCTCCAAAAATAGAGTTTTATCTTGTTTTGAGACATTTTGGGAAACACCCAAAGAGAACAGATCCTAGTAAACCAGAGAATTTAACTTTCAAGGAAAAAATTTTTGAAGGGGGTTTAGGGGACCTCCCCCAGAAAAAATTCCGGTACTTACGTATTATCTTGTCGACCATTCAGCAGCCGACTAATTCAGCATCACAGTTATAGTAAAGTCAATGGGATTTGATATCATTTTCAGATTTAAGCATCACGGTTGACGGGATAATGCGTAAGAACCAAAAACTAACTTCAGATTACCCCATTAGTTTGATTGACACAAATGTTAAAACACTTCACATTTAATCATCCACCATTTGGGAAACCATGCTATTTCTGGTTTTTTTCCCCGCTTTCAATTTTACTAAAATATGCATAAATATACTCAGGAGAAGCTGATAAAACCTAAAATTCAGTTTCATAACCAAAAATTACTAATTATTGCTTTTAATTCAAAATTTGAACTTCTATTTTCTGATTTTAATTAGTATTCATTGGCCACCATCTTGAAAAAAAAAACCTTTCAATAATCATCATATAGTGATAGATTTTTTTTACTGTCAGTAAATGTACCATCTTGAAAAAAAAAACCTTTCATTAATCATCATATAGTGATAGATTTTTTTTACTGTCAGTAAATCTATTTGGTAGAGTTGGAAAATTTGATGACAAATCTTTTAAATGAATTTTTTTCCACTTTCGGTATAAATTTCAGCTACTTTCTCACAATAAGGCATTCCATGGTTATATATTTAAACTTTTTAACAGTTTTCAAACTATAACAGTGGGTGTAGTGGAAAAAGCTACAAGCTTTATCTAAGCTTAAAGCTACATCTTTTAAGTTATATTTAAACAAGAAATAATCTGTATAAAAATGCTTCCTATCTACAACTTATTTTTAAGCATATGTGTACCTTTCTAGTATTTCTTTGACTTCAAGCTCGATGCACAATCTCTATAAGTTGTTGTATACATATGCTAATACATAAGTACACTAATTTTATTTTGCTGTTCTAAAATGCAGTTTATTTTATCAAACCATCCCCTCTCAGCTTATTTTCACACTTATTTCCATTCCTAACAAAATATTTCTTCTAATCTTAAAATAATAATCTTTCAAAATCATATAACCAGAGCTAACTAAGCAGTAAGTAGTTAAGGTAACTACTTAGAAATTGTGTATATTAATCTGCCTAACAAAAACCTTTCATAATAATAATAATTTATTTTCCATAATGTACAGAGTGAATTATTATTTGAAGAGTTTTTGGTATTCTAATAAAAAGGGGCGAATATTAAAATTTATATATTTTAGATACGTATTTATTTGTTAAATTCACTAAATATACTTAGTTATAAAATAACAAATACTTTTACAATTTATGAATCATGTGCAATGAATTATTAACAGTTTAAAAATGTGAAACTAACAACTTAAGAGAAGGAAATTGAAATATGTCAAATTATGACACTTGGACAAAAAAATTGTATCACATGATTAAAATTGGTAACATTCGCTTTGCTTTTTACTTTACATATACCTACTAATAATTATTCAAATTAAGATAAGTTTTACTTAAATCATCAATAACATATACTTTAACTGAATTACTTAAGGTAGGTAGATTACATTACATAATAAAGGAATAAAATTTTTCCAGCAAGAGAAAAACTAATTTCCAATAATGAAAACATTTTGAAACAAAGCGTTTTTAACAATAATAGTTCTTATATCATAGACGCAAGGCCGTGATGGCAAATTTTGAGATTAGCATAAGAGCCTTATCTCTGCACACTTAACACAATATGCGACAGTATCATATTTTGTTTATCTTTTCTTCTAACAAAAATAAAAACAGCCAGAATACGCAAATTTAGGGATGAGTAAGAAACATTTTATTACGGAAAGTAATTTTAGAAGATAATTTATGAATTCCTACCTTCAAAAATATTTTTATATAACTTTATTTTTTTCTGATTGTCTTTAAAAATTCGTTTTTTATCGCTGTCTAAAATTTAATACAATGAAATTTATTAAAGAAAATAAAAATAATACATAACTTATACAAGCAGGGAAGAACAATATTCATTTCTCTAAATCAGACTACATTTTACAGATTGTCAATCAAACACTTCATTTCCCCTTCAAATTTAGTATATTTTCATATTTTATAGCATAATAAATCAATAACAAGATATAGATAAAAAGAAAAATTATATATTTTATTTGTAAAATTTAATACATAGATAATTAATTATATTATGTTTAAATTTTGAACATCTCATAATAAATATGGGCAATAACAGAAATTTTATTACATTTCTACAATTGTTTCACAAATTAGATGTGATAAACAAACAAATATTTTAAAATTAATTATATTTAAAAATAATTTATGATTAATGACAAATAACAATACAATTAACCATTCCTTAAAATACACCAACACTATTATGGAATATATCCCAAGAAATGTCAAGAATTTTAAACAATTATAAAGTTTATGACAAAGGAACCAAACTAACGCGTTTCTTACTCAGAAAGGAGTGAAATAAGAAAACAAAGAATAACGGAAAGCGACGGATCAAATTGTCCACTGAACTAGTTTTACGAAACAAACATCAAATTTCATAATTTACTCATTTTGACAAGGGGAAAATGTAAAAAAACATACACATTTTTTAAAAAGGATTAAAAATTTAAGAATCGCATATGGCGATCGAGGCATTTATGGTATGACGGATTGAACAAAAAATAAATCTTAAAAAATTAAATCGATTAAAAAATTTAAAGAGTTTTATACCTGTGATCATATTAACTGCATTTTTTTGGATCTTACTTATTTTGATTAAGGAAATTCGTCTCTAAATGTCAAAAAATTCCAACAAACAACAACACATAATTAGCATAAATTATTCAACAGTTAGCTTGTTTTAAAAAGTTCAAAGTTTCATAGATTTATTAAACTTAATAAATTCTACTGATATTTATTTTCATTTCAACGAAAAACGTGCGAAAAAACAAATCCTCGTGAACTTAAGTTAAAATTTTGTATTCCTTTCACCCTGGTGAATGCGCTAAAACCAGCTTCTATGAGATTTCTTTTATTACTTTAGCTAGGCGTAACATGATTTTAAATTATATTTAAAAAATAGATTATTGCATAACTTGAAATATAAAAAGGTTTCAAGTGATAGAGTTAATGAAATAAAATGATTTACTATACTTGTGATCGTAAATAGACCAATATATACATTCTGATCACAAAATTCTTACTTAAAATGTCGAAAGCTCAAAACAAACACTTCCATCTCGTTTCCTTGAGAGCACGCCATCTTTCCGACAGGCTCTATCACATTATTGCCATATTTTTATTAAAATATGAAACATTCATTTTTAAAGAAAAATTTCATAACTTGAAATTGAAATAGTTTTGTTAACTTTTTAGAAATGTTGCGATAAATATTGTTCTAAACAGGTTAAATTACAAAAATTCATTAGAAACATGCTTTTAAGTAGGAAAATACAAAGGGGGTATTTTAGTTTATAATATTTTAGTTCTTTTAAATTTCTTCATCGAAATCGTTTTTCGTTTCATGAGGTTTTAAACGAATTTAAAATAACAAAATTATCAGAAAGAGGTACTTTATACATTCTCATGAATTTATTTTACTCTCAAAAAGATTTTTCACTACGAATGCTACTTCGCACCTTAAAGTCAATGAATTCTGGTGTACACGAGAACCGAAAACCAAATTTGAAAATATTATCAGTGATTGATGAAACACAACAAATAAATGCCATTATTTTTTACTACTGAAACTCATTTCGGAGGTTTTTATTGCTTTTCAGTTTTGATAAGTGGTAATTTAATCTGTTTAATTCAATATCGTCCTCATAGAAATCTTAGAAATATGGAATTTAAATATTTAGCGTCGTTTTATAACAGGGTGTGCTCAACCGGAAGTTGATAAAAGCCTTATATATATTAGGTACTTAATACTTTATAGCCTACTTAAAGAATATATTCCATAACATTGAAGATAAATAATATATCCCGTTTAACAATGGAACATTCGAAGATTTCGGGGGCTCGGTGACGTCACTTAGATATCCCCGTTGAACGTCCCCTGGGATTAAATAATTATTCCAATTTTAGTACAAATTCTTTCAATAGTTTGAAATGTTTCTTGAGTTAATTTTCCATTCTTATGCTAAAATGTTTAACAGTTCTTCAGTAAAAATTGAAAGAGGAGTTTAAAACTTTAAAATCAGGTATTTGCACATTTTGAGATTAAATTTTATTAAAATAGTAGTTAAAAAACTATGAAGAATGACGACGTTTATTAAATGAAGTTTCTGAGATATAAATGTTTTAAATTTCGTTTTGCGTTTTAGTGCGAAAACAGAAACATAAGTGCCGTTTACATGAGCCAATTACCCGGGTAAAAGGTGGCTCTTACTCCTCTTTTCTACCCGGCATTCCCTACGAAGGGAAAAAGATAGGAAAAAGCCGGGTAGGATTCAATCCTAGTCAATTGCCGGGTAGTACCCTCCTTTCCCATGATGCATTTCGTGTCCCATCCCACACTACCTTGCGTGTTGTGTAGTCCGCCATTTAATTGTTTGTGTGTGCTCTGTTGATTGTTTTGATATAATTTGTAATGGACATCAATAACGTAGAAAGTAGCAAATGCAGTTGGAAATGTGAAGATAAAACGTTAAGTTTAATAAACATCCATTTAATTTTTAAGACAAGCACAACTTACAAACATGAAAAACGGAAATCAAAACAATAAACATTGATGGAATTGAAACAATGTTGCCAACACAATTTTGTATAATTGTATAAGTGTTACTAGTAAATAAACAAAATATTCAACAAATAATACAAGATTGCTTTCATACATCTTCGCAGGTCTTCGGTAAGCAAATCTGCTATCATACGTTGATTTTTTGCAAATATCGCCAACGCTCTTTTAAAATTCATTCTGATGCTCTCTTTCAAAAACAAAAATGAGATATTTGTTAACAAACTTGGAAACCATGGAAACAGGCAGATCACTTTTCTTACCACGTGACCGAGAAAAAGCCGGGTTAGATCATGTCTCATGTAAACGCCTTCAAATTTCGTAACCCGGGTAGAGTTGGAAATTCCCTTCAACCCACTTTTTACCCGGGTAGCTACCCGGGTAATATTTTTCCCATGTAAACGGCACTATAAGTGCCGTTTACATGAGCCAATTACCCGGGTAAAAGGCGGCTCTTACTCCTCTTTTCTACCCGGCATTCCCTACGAAGGGAAAAAGATAGGAAAAAGCCGGGTAGGATTCAATCCTAGTCAATTGCCGGGTAGTACCCTCCTTTCCCATGATGCATTTCGCGTACCATCCCACACTACCTTGCGTGTTGTGTAGTCCGCCATTTAATTGTTTGTGTGTGCTCTGTTGATTGTTTTGATATAATTTGTAATGGACATCAATAATGTAGAAAGTAGCAAATGCAGTTTGAAATGTGAAGATAAAACGTTAAGTTTAATAAACATCCATTTATTTTTTAAGACAAGCACAACTTACAAACATGATGAAAAACGGAAATCAAAACAATAAACATTGATGGAATTGAAACAATGTTGCCAACACAATTTTGTATAATTGTATAAGTGTTACTAGTAAATAAACAAAATATTCAACAAATAATACAAGATTGCTTTCATACATCTTCGCAGGTCTTCGGTAAGCAAATCTGCTATCATCCGTTGATTTTTTGCATATATCGCCAACGCTCTTTTAAAATTCATTCTGATGCTCTCTTTCAAAAACAAAAATGAGATATTTATTAACAAACTTGGAAACCATGGAAACAAGCAGATCACTTTTCTTTCTTACCACGTGACCGAGAAAAAGCCGGGTTAGATCATGTCTCATGTAAACGCCTTCAAATTTCGTTACCCGGGTAGAGTTGGAAATTCCCTTGAACCCACTTTTTACCCGGGTAGCTACCCGGGTAGCATTTTTCCCATGTAAACGGCACTATTGTTGAAACACCTATACAATCTCTTAATAAAAGAGAACCAAATTCACTGCCACCACCACAAATATCAAAATGCTCACCACAGGCTGTTCAGCCAAGCCAACACCAAAAGTGGTACAAAATGACAATGCAACTATAAAAATGGAAACTCAAGGAGAAAGAGCCCCATCTGCACATACGTCCTGGATTACCCAGGACAGTCCTGGGTTTCAGAGGCAGTCCAGGGAAATGTCCTGGGTCCCAAAATGTCTTGAGTTTTCGTAATTTTAATACTGGACAAAAATTCTTGTGAAATTTTCGATAAACATTTTCGAACTGCATTTTTTTACCTACTTCTACGGCTTCACTTTACTCATATTTAGACTGCTGAAAGGGACAGACTCTCTATGTGTACGTGTCAAACACCTATTAATGTGAAAATTAACTCTGCACTTAGTTGTTGTGAATTTTATGATTTAATTAAATCTTATAAAGAATTTTTGAAAAAAAGTGACGTTAAGTGAAAAAGTGACGTTAAGTACAACTGACTAAATAAAGTATGTTATTTCAGTTTAAATGTCTAATTTTTTTTAGTTTGGGTGTTTATTTAGTTTTTAATCTTTGATGGACCGATAGGTCGACAAAGTGTCCTGGGTTGAGCTCAAGAAAATATGGTAAGCCTACCTATAAACCCAGTGTAAAAGAGAAGAAGTCTACACAAAAAAGAAATTTAAATATTCAGATTGTGAAACCTCATCAGACGATGAATATTTGTGTGTTGTTTCCATGGACAATTTCAAAAACAATCGCTCCAGTGAAAAATGGGTTCAGTGTGTTTCGTACAAAATATTTATTTATTTATTTATAACGAACAAATACAACAAATGTTTATAGTCACCTGTGATCACTGATCATACTCGATCCATGTAGGTGACTGTATTATTACATATAGACATTTCACACATATAATATTAATTTATAAAAAAAAGAAAGGAAACAAAGAAATATAAAGAGGTGGTGTGGCAAACAGGGCGCCAATAAATTATAATTGCTGCTGGCCATAGGATTGTACATAAAATATTTACTAGCAGATTTATGAAGTTAATTTAAAAAAAAAAAGACATTGATATATACTTAAGTAAATAAACAAACACTTTGAAAGGATGATGATGAACAACTACAAAGAAAAGAAACTCTCGATGTTATCAATAGAAAACAAGAAATCCTTTAACCTCTTCTTTAATATATATTTCGACGGGCTGTGTGTTTTGTATTTCTGTAGGTAAGGCATTGAATAATTTAGGAGCTAAATAACAAAAATTTTTGCTGAAGATAGTCTTTTTAGGTTTTGGTACTAGATATATTACATTTGGTCTACGTGGATTAATATTGTTTCTTTTTCTTTTTATACATGCATTCGGATTTGAATATAAATAAAGACAAAGTTTATAGAAAAAAGATGACGAACTGGAAGAACATTTAAATATTTAAAATGATTAATATCAATTGAGTGAACATGATTTATTAAAAACTTCAAAAACCTTTTTTGGTGTTTATCTATTGTGATTAGATTTGTAAAAAAATCTCCTCCCCAAATCACTAAACCATAATTAAGTTGAGAATGAACCCAAGAATAATAGAGATTAGTAAGTAGTCTTTTATTTACTTTTTGCTTAAATGATAAAAGTTAAACAAAATGCTACTCAGTTTATCTGCAATATGTTTAGTATGAGATTTCCATTTTAGATTTGAGTCGATGTAAAGACCAAGATATTTTATTGAAGACACTTTATCGATCGATTTTCAATTGCAATTAATTAAACAATTACAAATGGTCTTCAAGATATTTTAGGGAGAGCTGGTTTGAAACATTATGCTTTAAATCGAATAACATATATTTCGTTTTGTCTATGTTTAAGTTTAAGTTGTTTTGCAAAAACCAATTACGAATTTTGAGTAAGTCTTCATTAATTATTAAATTAAAATCTTCTATTGCACCAACTGAATAAAGTAAGACCGTATCGTCGGCAAAGCTTATTATTATTTTACCATTTAGATTAAGGTTACATAGATCGTTGATAAAGATTAAGAATAATAGAGGGCCTAATGTAGAGCCTTGAAAAACACCGCAATTTATTGGAAGGCACCTACTTAAGGAATCTTTAACTTTAACAATCTGATACCGGTTAACTAAATAAGACTTCAAGAAATTATAAAATGGTCCTCTGTTTCCCGCAGAAAAAATTTTGTGCATCAAGATACAATGATTCACTGAATCAAATGCCTAAAAATATCCAAGTAAACAGCAGCAGTTTTTTTGTTCATGTTCGCACTATTGTAGATAAAATTTGTGAACTCTAATAAAGCTTTTCAGTGTTAGAATTCGTCAAAAAGCCATATTGATTATTTGAAAAAAATTTATTTCGTTGAAATAAGAAAGTAGTCTATCTTTGATTATTTTCTCAAATATCTTTGAGAGTAAAGGTAAAACTGAAATAGGTCGATAGTTAGAGTAATCATTATTATTGCCTTTTTTGAAGATGGGGGTAATAATTGAAATTTTCAATGACCTTGGGAAAATACAAATATATTGAAAATAAATTTGTATAATTTTCCGTATTTTTTAAGAAAATGTGTTATGTTACAAAATTGACCCTTATATGTGTTACAATCGACCCCACTTCAAGGGTCGATTGTAACGATAATAATTGGCATATTTTTTATTTACTATATTGTAATGCGTGTTCACAGGACCGTTTTCATAACACAATTGTAATTGGGATGTTTCAACCTATTTTCATAACAAGTTTCATAACTCTAACATAAAAAATGGCTTAGTTTGAGATCAAATTGTAAATTTTGTTACAATTGACCCCAGTCTCCCATATCCAAAGCTCAGAAGATTTTTTATGTATTAATTAGTCCGCAAAACAACTTTTCACAATATTTTCAAAAAAAAATATTCCAAAGCTTTATAAGTTCGTATTTTAAAAGTATGGGAGAGGGCTGCACATTTGAACTTGGAGCACATTAGAACAACCCACATCTCTCTATGTTAAATTCAATCTGAAAACCTGAAAACATTATTAATAGGTAACTGTATCAGTACCATATTTTGCCAATTTTCAGAACAGTGGGCCCATTGGAACCCTTAGTGCTTGAAAATTGCCTACTTTTGGAGAGTGCAAAGTAAAATTTCTTCTCCTTTTATTCGTGTGAAAATTTAATCAAAAAGGTTTTTAAAGTATGAATTTCTATTATGACTTCAATGAGTCCAAAAAAGTTTTGTGTCCCAATTTCAATTATAAATATGTATATATTTATGCTCGTGAAGTTTTACATGGTAGATTGGACACATTTGAACAGTTAAAAAATGCCTTCTAGTTTCTTTTCTTGATATTGAACGCATTATTAAACTCTAAATGTAGTATTTAAGTTTTTCTTAATTTAATAAATTCATTTATTTCTAGTAGTACCTATTTAACTTAAGGATTTATCAGTTTTCTTGTTTTGCGTGGGTAGTTACAATCACTTGTAATTTTAAAAGCATTTTTTGAATAAAAGAAGTGTATTTATGTTATTATAATTATGTGGAGATTAAAATATACATATCCATTAACATTTTAGAAAAGAAATACCTTGGGACACTCAGGTGTGGACTCACCTTGGGACTTGGGACTTGTCCAAATATACCTCAAACCTCTCATGAGTAAAAAAAAATTGTTTTTATTTTTAAAAATAATAATTTAGGATTATAATTTAGAGGATTATAATTTAGAATATGGTGCAAAAAAGCATCTGGAAGGAAATAAAAATCAATGGTTTATGTCATGACAAAAATGAGGAAATCGGTAAAAATTTTGAATGTAAAATAAGTTTTGATGTCCAATTTAAAATTATTAAACATACATTTTACATTAATTAGTGTTAATATTGTATTTTTCAAAATAACATTTATAATTTCCATGCAATTATTGAAAGTGTCTTGAGGTAGGGCACCTTGGGACTCAAAGAGGTCTTTTTAAGTTGTTATTATGAATTAATTAACTAAAAGAGATAATTGGTCGGAGCAAATTTTATTACATGTGCAAAGGAGTATATTTATTTATTTATAATTTTACAATTTATTTACAATCAGTAAACAAACAGAACAAAGAAAAATATCCATATCACCTGGGATCGCAACGATCCATGTAGGTGAACAAAACATGCATAGAATAATTACAAAAACTAAAACGTGAAGAAGTTATAAACTAAAGTGAACAATACATAAAAATAATATAGGAACAGTATAAATATAAATATAAATGTATAAAAATGTATATAAAAAAATTATATTATATTGCTAGCTGTGTTTAAATAAATATAATTGTAAAGTCCCCACTTTATCCTATTAGTAAAATTTTAAACTAAGTGTTTTTCTTATACCTATAATGTTTCACATACTATATACTTTAAAAATCTAAGTTCCAAACTTATTTATTCTTTAAATAGGTATTTAAAGCTTTGTAGTAAAGTTATCTGTTAATAAATGAATAGCTTTTTAGTATGGTTAAAACAAAGTAGGAAAGACTGAAAGGAAAATATCATTACAAAACATACTTTATCTATTTACCATGATACTCTACTAAAAATACCGCCATCAATTTAAGGGGATGGGTATTGTGTTGCTATCTAGCTCACACTTTCCTTAAAAATGAACAAAATAACTTTTAAAAATTATTCTCATTAATGTTATTAATGGGCAATATATTCATTATGATTTTTCTCTCGGAGTACTTTTTTTCTCACCAAAACCTTAATCTCCTCTAAATATTTGTTGAAATTTTTCTAAGTGTAAAAATAAAAAAAAATCGGGTAAAAGTGCAAAATATCCAGCTTTATTGATTGCTGTAAATGTAAACTTTAATGTACAATGAATTTGGTAGCTTCTAAAAATATTTTTCGTATTATTTATTCTGGCGTTCAAATGTCTCCTGGTGTACAGTACATTTGAACAGAAACATTTGGAAAAAATATTTCGCTTTGATAAATTTTCATTTAGTAGTTTCTTTTCATATTAATTTCTAAATTCTTTAAAAATACTTCATACATTTTTACTACAGCCTATCACAGTACTTATATCGAAAGATAAATATTTATTTTTTTATTTATTAGAAAAACCCTATCTTGAGTATATGCTTTTGTTAAATTTTTGACATTTGTACTCGTTAGTGTTTCCGATTCTTTCAGGAAAGAACGCTCCTAAATACATGTGCAAAATAAAAGTATAATTGCTAGTATGTATTTAGTATTTTTATTGTTAAAATTTTTGGGCGCTATTAAACCCAGATGAGTTGACATATTTGCAAAGAAAAGTTAGGAACACTACAGCTAGTTTCTATGCATGATTAACGTATGTAAAAGAAAAGTTAAAAAAAAAAAACAATTAGTTGACAAACAGTCTTCGTGTTGCATATATGCAAATAATAAGTTATATCCCCCTCCTGTTAAACTTTGAAACATAGTTTCCGCCGTTTAGCACATCTGCAAAGCATTGTTTTTAACTGCATAGTTTGCAAATTAGTTGGTTCTATAGTCAAGTTTACTGTGATCAGAGTAGTTTCCAAACAAAAAATCTGGACATACTACCATCACTAACAAGGTTTTTTTTAAAGGTTCAAAATGTCACCAAACGCAAGCAATTCAGATTTCACGTCCAGAAATATAGATATAACTTAAACTTTGCACTTGGGTTTTAAATTTCAGGGGTTATCAAAAGTCACAAGGTTAAAAAGGAGGTCTGATAATTTGACTCTTAAAAATAATGTTTCAACTAATTTTTGGACAGTTTTAGACTCCTGGGTTGACACGAAGGACAGACCACCCTTTTGCTAAGCTGCAAACTCTTTTCTCGATTCACAATAATCGAGTTTAATTATTATTGTTCTTCTAGTTTGACGGAATTTAATAAGAAACCCGCCAAAATCGAAACGTCTAGTCTATAATAACCATCAGTTTACTTGATTGATGGATCAGAATTTTAGAAAGTTTGTACCGATTTGAATTCATATAAATGCTATAATAAATGCTAATGTGCACATATTGATGAAGTTTTTCACAATTTAAAATTTGGACGTTTCTCTGTCTTTAAAAATGCAAACTATGAATTTTTGATTATTTAAGGCAAAATTGAGTCGTCTTGCATACTTGCGGCTTGCTTGTAAAGTAGTACATTTATGTTGTTCTTCAATCTTACAATTAGATTTTTTTTTCAATGTTTTTAAAGTTCCATTTTACTTATAACAAGTTCAAATTAATTTCGTTTAAAGATTTTATCATTAGAAATTCAGTGGCAGATCGTAGGATCCAGAAAGTAGCTATTTTGTGGGAAGATAATATATTTTTATCAAAAAAATTAGAAATATAACTCCCAAAATTAAAAAAAAAAAAATTAAATTTCCCTACTTTTAAGACCACATTTAAATTGCGCGTGAAAAATGTAATATGGATATCTATGAATAAAATATAAGTGAAATGTGATTTTAAATATTTCCACGACTTGGTAAAAGGGAGTTTTTTTTTATAATGCAACGTGATCGGTGTGTCTAAATAAATTTAAAAACTATTTCAAAGTTTTCCCTGAACTATAATGTCAAGTTTTCCTGAAATATTAAAATTTATAAACATATTTCCTTTGCTTTTAATATTTTTAAAATTTTGTGTTAATATCTGATGTAAATGCACAACTTTACAGATATGCAATCACTAAGTAATCGTCAATAAAATAAAAAATAAATTAAATGTAATTTTTGTTAGTATGTTGTTACAAGAATCTTGGGTCATTAAAGAGTCTTAGTAATAAATTCATTCAAATATTTTTCAACTATTGTTGAAAGTTTACTAAATTAATTTAATAAGTATTTCTATATTTTTATAGATAAAATAGAGATTCTAATGTTGCATCCCAAAAAGTATAACCTTCAAATTTGTTTGTCGTTGTATTTTAAAAATTAGATTTGCAATATTCAAATTTGACTTAATTTACTATTATTAGTATAAGGATATTCAAATTTATATTTTCTGATACACTTGATCTTTAATATGAGGACGGGTATTGAGAATTATTCTCTATTTTCCTGACGAACCATACAATTTAATTTTGAAAAGTGAGAAAACCTAAGAATTGGTGCGCTTTTAAAAATTTCTATACACTTTAAAATTTTAATTCATGCCTTTTAACATTAAACTAAACTCAGTGAGAGACTCCTTGAAGACAAGAAGCTTAACTCCTTTAAGCTCAGCAGCAGCGTCGGAAAAATGCGAGCGATTCTTTGGCAGAGAAGAATCGAATTAATGGCCTTCCGCTGCAAGAGAGAAGGGAGGATCGATTTTTGAAACTGCTACGGCCCTGGCAGCTGCTCTTATAATTCGACGTCCCCGCTTTTGAATAAATGATAGAAGCGAGAAAAAAAAAACGATTGAAAAACCAGTTGCTTTATGCTCTACCGAGCATCTGCGATCTGCCTCTCAATAGCTGCATTGATTGAGTAAACAATTAAATGAGGAAATCTTTGTTTGAGCTTCAGGCGGTTTTTCTATTATGATTTCATAATTTTAAAGAAACTTTCATGTTCGTGGATTGTTATTTCATAGTTAATGTTGTTACTACTATCAACTGTTTAATAATTTTAAAAGTAAATATGTTTAGAATCATTCATATGTATTCATAATTTAAAAATAATACATAAAATTGTGTATTTCAGCTTCAATGTTATGAAATAAATAACCTTATTTTTTACACTAGAAAAAATATTAATTACATTATTTTGTAAAAATTAAACATTTGGACGAGCTATGAGCTCTTTTGGTACTCATAACTATATTTTTTTTTGTATGTATGTCTGTGTTTGTCTCCCCATTTTTGTCTTTTGTTCTTTATGTATCTTTGTGTTAATAAATTCTAATTCTAATTTAAGAGCTTAAAGAAAATATATGTTTTAAATAATTTTAAAAAAAATAACTACTGGGTACTAATTCAAAACAAACAAAAAATATGCGATATAATATAATGTAAGTAAAATAATAATTTTAAAAGTATTAGTTAAATGAATTAAAATATTTTATTTGAAAGTAACCTTGTTTAGTCATCAAATTTAAAATTACACATCTTTTTATTTGCTACAATTGACACAGGACAAATATTTAAATGCATCAATTATTTATTCCATTAAAAAAAATTGTCTTTTCCCTTTTTTAAAACCCTTCAATGTCCCAAAAACCATTGGGAAGATTTGAACAAACTCGGTCTTAGCTAAAGCTTACCATAGCTGATGGAAAGAAAAGACCTTAATCAACCATGAACTAATTTTTTTTCAAATGTTTCCTCCTAGTTTATGAAGTAATTTGATTTGAAACAAATCGCGTCAAAAAACCCTTTAACATCTACTGTAATAAAAAATATCATTTTTATCAAAAGTTTATTTTGTTAAATTTTTCTGTTATCATTTCGAAATATTTTGAAACAAGCATGACCACAAATTAATTATGACATTACATGGTGTGATGAAATAAACGGAAAAAATCAATGTTTCGAAATTGCGCTGAAACAGTTTTCTAGCTTTTTAAAATACATATTATTTCTTTTTCAATTACAAATTTAAACAGTGTGAACAATTTTCTGATAGTTTTTGCTCTTTTTTTTATTTGAAATATCATTTGATACATGATTTTAGCCTATAGAATTTTGTAATGATGCTTTACATTTTTTAACAAAACAGTTTATGACTTAAGAAATTTAAATCAAACTGAAGAAACCATGAATTTTTCTAAATAATATGTTACACAAAATTAAAACTTAAACATTAGATTAGTAAATAGTAATAAAGAACTAGGTTGCTATTAAATTAGAATAAACTGCCTTCCCGATCTAGGAAGGCAATGCTTAAAGTGTTTTAAAATAATTTGTTTTAAATATTTTCATAAAAATGAGAAGTTTAAGAGCACATAACATTGTATTCACTTTAACATGGAAATCAGTAAATTAAAAATAGGATCAAATGTAAAGTAGTCAGAGTAAAAAGCCGATTTTGCTTCAAACACTTTATGCTCATAAATTTACCCATTAAACATTTACTCTAAAACACTTTTATTATATAAGATGAAAAATAAAACTAACAATGTAATAAGCATGAAAATTTTATTAGCTAATTGCATTGAAGTTTTATATATAAGAAGAAATATGTAGGTATAAAGCTAGAAAAAAAAAATGCTACATTCTTTTTTGCTCTGTTGGTGAATTCAAAAAGATTAATCTTTTAAAAACTTCCGTAGTATTATGTTTAAATTTTTTTCCAAATTCTCAAATTTACTTTTACTTCCTTAAATTTAACAAAAGTAAGTAAAATTAAAATAAATTAAAAGTAAGGTAAATTGCAACTTATAACGCAAAGTTAATAAGTAAGTAATAAAAATGTAAAAAAGGTGTTTTTTTTTTAAAATTTAACGCCTTCTTGTTAACGAAATTTTATTTATGACTTTTAATTTAATTTTAACAAAATTAAATTTTTCCATCTTATCTCCAAAATTCTTTAATCCATTAACTCTATAAAAAATTTTCAATTAACGTTAAAAACGCTAACGAATAAGGTTCTCCCTTGATATAAGCTTAAGTTTATAAATTATGTTCTTATTGCATTTAAAAGAGGTTAAAATAAATCCATTACATTTTTACACACAATCCATTATTTTGAGATGGCAAATCATGTATTCAGTTCCCTTGATATATTACCTATATTACCTCTATTATTTACATAAATTTTGATAAAAATAATATTTGACCTCATTGAAAATGCTCATCAGCATTGCTCTTGAAATTTTGCTTCTTGAGAAAAGTAATATAAAACAAATAGCACAAGTTTCCTGATAACTGAAATTGATATGCACAACCAGAGATATGAGCAGTTTAGAACATTTTTACCACATTTAACAGAGAGCTTAGCTGTTTAACAATGAAAAAATTGATTTTACCTATAGGTTGGGAATATTTTACATCGAAATTAAACTTAAGTTGTAATTATTAAAAAAACAACTAAACACAAAATTAATTCCATATATTGGGGTGTTGACTAACTTGTCTTGTTCTAAAATAATACTGTGATTCGTGATTATTAATTTATTTTATTTTAATGTCCTTATAATAACTTGAACTTTTCTTCTGTATATTTAGCTGAAATGTTTTAATTATCGTTAAAATCTTGAGGGACTAAAAATTAGAATATTCCTTAATTTTAATATAAATATCGGGTAGATTTTTTGGGACGGGCATGGACTGATGACTAATGATTGAAATAACGTGTGTCATGGTCTTTGACCACCTCATGAGGTAATATTTTTTTCTGAATCATTAGGTTTTCCCTGCATTTCTTTTCTATGACTCTTTGAAAGCATAGATTGATTTTGAATTCTCTTCCATTTGACCTAATCACCACCTTCAGTTTTGGCGCCAGTGGGTTCTGTATGCAAGAAAATTTACAAGGGGAGCTGCATAATTATTCAACATTTTGATTCATAATCCTCGTCGCCTAGGTTATACCGATCATTTATTCAGGTGCAACGAGCCGGTCGATATAGAAGAGAACCGGTCACAAGGAGCAGTTCTGCATGCACCGATAGCCACGCCAAACGGCTTGATCGATAGCGCCAACGGTGAGGACGGACGCCAAAGCTCTTCGTAGGGAATATTCCCTACCGAGGCAGGGGAAGAGAAAGTTGTAGGGAATTATGACGTGCTTGGAAATTCATGGATGACTACTATGGCCTTAGTCACAGTGGGAAAGAGGAAAGAGGAGGGAAATAACTCTTCTTGGGGAGAGGAGAACGAATAGGGATAATCATAAATTATATCGATAGCTTCATATGCATAGTATTGGAAAACGACATTAATGACATCCTTTATGTAATGGAATATTCTCTTAAATTAAGGGGCTTCTCTAAGCTACACAAACACATTCACATTTTTGATGCAACTGACATTAAGCAAATTTTCAAAATATATTTGAATTTAACCCAACTTTTTATACCAATGTTATATTTTTCACGATTAAAACAACCACATACGATTCTTCCCAATTCGACATCGTTTAACTAGATATTTATCATAAATTTTATTAAATGAGTACATTTGCATAGCTATAGATACTGAGAAAAACATGTATAATAGACAACAACTTATTGTTAGTTTCCTTTAAAAAGGTTTGTTAGTTTTAAAAAAATAGCAGCTGTTTTGATACTTAGAAATGGAACTAATTTAAATATAGGTACATGAACAGCACCCAATACCTTCATTAATTATGAATATAATACAAAATAATGCATTTATATAACTCAGGTTTTTTTAAATGTAATTAGTACAATTTTCATTTGAGATAATAGAAAAAATTTGAAGGTTTTATAACAGCTAGTATCTGATTTTAGTATCAGTTTTAGTGGGTTTCAATTCCGGTTTTTAAAATGTTTTTACTGTTGAGTCTAAGGATCAGTACTCTTATGACCATTTAATACATGGTTTTTACAAGGTGTATTCATTAATTATAACTAGGGTTGGGATTCCATCGTCTTTACATATAGTAATTATTGACACCTAATGATGCAAATTGTTTATTAATAACATTTAAGGTGATTTTGAATCGATTTAGACCATTTTTTTATATATTTATATGTTTATTTACATATTTTAACCCATTCAAGTCTTAAATAATATTTATTACATATTAAACAAAGAAAATTGAAAGAAGACTGTTTTTTAATGCGTTACACACCAGTCCATGCTTTGATTAAAAGTAAATTAGCAAAAAAAAATCCTATGACGGAAAATTAATTACATATTTTACCATTTTTTACTACATGCATATTTACCCCAAAACAAACGCAAATTATGAGCAGAAATTTTACGTTTTACTCATATAAAAATCCTCTTCCTGCACGTGATAGTGTGAAGGTCATACTTAAAAAGTTTATTCCCTGAGTGCTACGCTTAAGATAATGGTTGAACTCACATCCACTTGGTTGAGATTAGCGAAGAAAATGGAACCCTAATCAGCTGTGAAATGATAATATGAATTTATTTTGAGTGAGGTCACACTTATCATTAATTTAAAAATTTTTGTAACTGAAGGAGTTGATAAGGAATTGCGACTTTTTAAATTTAGATGGTAAATTTAGATAAGGGTTTCACAACATTGTCAAAAAGGAAATACTAAGAATACGTAATATTTTTTGAGATCACACATTCAAAAATACTTGATAATGATCTCAATAAAGATATAAAAAAAGTATAAAATACGTAGTAGAATAGTGTTAAAAATTATTTTTTAAGCATAAAGATAACTTGATTACACAAAATAATCATCAAAGTATGAAATCGTATATTTAATGCATGATGTGTGACTCGTAATAATATTCCTCTATAATTATCACAGGTCTGTGATGAAAACAAAATTTAAATCAAACAATATTTCATCAGAAGCATTTTCGATAAATGGTGTGGATTCAAATGATGTTTACTTATTATTTCTTTCAGTGAATGAGTCGTAATAAATCAACAAAGTGGTTTCAGAGAGTTTCCCCTGACCTTTTTTTTTAAATCTCACTCTTAAAAACTGGTTAAAGCACTTAAATTTTAAACAGTATTTTAGGTCTTGTTTTATATCTTAGAAAAGTATTTATTTTTCATGTTTTGTAAATATATGAAAACATAGTGGGAGGAGGGTAAATAAATTATAGAAATTATTTGTTCAATAGACATTTAACTTAATTATTGTTAAGCGTAGGCAGAGGAGTTTGACACAACTATACATTACCAATTGTAGAAATGTATGGAGAGAACAAAGGACATTGAAGAGAACAAAGCAATAACACTTCAAAAAAGGGGGTTCAAAGGGTTTTCCCCTGTTTTTTTTTTTAAATATTACTCTTTAAAACTGGAATTTCACACTTTAATTCTAAAGGTGGTAAAGTTTTTTAAGAAATATATCATCAAAAACAAATCCTAGCGGTAAGGCAGTTGAGTCTATTGCCCTTATAAATGATGCCCTGAAAAGGAACACAGAAAAGAAAATAATTCATATTTACACACAAAATGCGTTCACAATTTAAAAAGCCTTTTTTTACCGAGCAACAGCGGGTAATATAAGCTAGTTTACAATACTTATATGACAGGATATTTTCTATGGGAAATTAAATTAACAGCTTTATATTCAAGACCTATTTTGTTAGGTTAATATTTAAAACTTACAATTGTACTTAATACTTATTGTTAGTTAGTATTTATCATATTGAAATTTATTATTTGGAAAATCAATTGTATCATAGATAGTTCTTCATTCAATACTTTACAAAAAGATAATTTCAATAGATTACTCAAATGTAATAGATAGACACTTAAATGATAACTCTCAAAGATAGCAAATTCCAAGTACTTTTTACAGTAAATTTTCCTTAGTTATTTTTTTTTAAATTATAGGGGAAAATTTAGAGTTCAGTATTATGAAATTCGATATCCTTTTAGAAGAGGATTAAATTTTTTTATAATTTTTAAAAAGTGCTTTTAATATTTTTTGAACAATACATTATCTTACTCTTAGTAATAATACAATAGTTATTGAATGAATACCTCTCACAAGCTTGAAATAAGGTTAAAATATTCTGTAATTAATTCTAAGTTTCATTTATAATTTCTAATTTAAACTTTGCTCTAACTTCAGAAACCATTACTAAAAACTTTTTTTTTACAAATAAAAGAAATTAATAACCGAAATTTCACTTTGTCCTTTGTCAAATGTATAATTTTTCAAAAAGGGATAGAGAATTCTGATCATTATCGATACCTCAAATGTATCGTCAAATTTTGTTTACTGGAAATCCTTTTCAAGGTTTTTTTTAAACATTATAAAACATGATATCAAACAGTCCAAAAGGATTTATATGATTATGTGTGTACTTTTTTTAGTGTTGGCCTCATTTTACATTAAAACCAAAGAGTATGCAGAGATAAGTAAGAATAAAAACATTTTAAATGTCTAGATTTGTTTTACCCTCTAATTTTAAAATTTCACGCATTTCGTTTCACTATTACTTTTTTTAGAGTTGACCTCATTTTACATTAAAACCAAAGAGTATGCAGAGATAATTAAGAATAAAAATATTTTAAACGTCTAGATTTGTTTTACCCTCTAATTTTAAAATTTCACGCATTTCGTTTCACTATTACTTTTTTTAGAGTTGACCTCATTTTACATTAAAACCAAAGAGTATGCAGAGATAATTAAGAATAAAAATATTTTAAACGTCTACAGGGTGATTCAAAACAACGTGGACAAACTTCTAGGGGTGATAGAGGGGACTTAGACAAGCATATTTCGTATTGGAATGGGGGGGCGCCCAGGCACCGTTAAGGAGCTAGGGCCTAATGTAGTGAGATATGGCGTTCCAAAAAGCGGTTTTCCAAAGGCCCGTATCACGAAACAAATCATAGTAGACTGAAAAAATTGCTTGCATAAGGTACAGGAGTATCCCTACTACTATCCTAATACGTGTGAAAAAATATTGGACCCCTTGTTAAACCGTGAGTTGAGTTTAAAACGTGCAATTGTGATATTTTAGCCAAAGAACGGAGTTCCCTTAAAGTAATGGTATTTTGTGATCATGCAGTTTTTTTTAAACAGATTACGGTGTTTACTTACATGGTAGATCAGTCATACAACAAGGATCAAAAATCGCATATGAACAAGTGGTCGCAAACGCCCGTAGAGGGCGCTAGAGCCACGAGAGGGCGTTGCGAAACAAACCCGACCTGAGCAAACGGAGATTGTCTTCATTCGAGCCGTTGATGCGTTGGGCGTAACATGGCTACTTACACACACCGCGAAATGGCTGACATGCACTTAATTTACGGCATGGCAAAATTAAATGGACGAGAAGCCTTGCGAATGTATCGTGCGAAATATCCTGGTAGACAGTTGCCTAGCCGCTCATTCTTTGCCACTCTGCATCGACGATTGTGTGAAACCGGCTCGTTTAACGTGCACAAGCTGGATACTGGCCGCCAACGAACAACTCGGACGGTTGATGCTGAAGATAGGGTTATCCAAGAACTGGAACGTAATCCTTCAACAAGTACACGAGTTGTATCCCGAGAGACCCATATCCCCCAAGCTACCGTCTGGCGCATTGCACACGACGAAGGACTACATCCTTATCATTTACAACGCGTCCAGGCACTGGAACTGGGAGACTACAACAAACGTATGGATTTTGCGCGGTGGTTTTTGCAGGAAAGTAATGCAGACCGAAACTTCGCAGCAAGTGTTCTCTTCACGGATGAGGCTACGTTCTCATTAGAGGGTGTGATGAACTTTCACAACCTGCATACGTGGGCGGATGAAAACCCCCATGCCATACGTCCGCATGCCGCACAACGAAAATGTTCCATTAACGTGTGGGCTGGCATTGTAGGAGACTGTTTAGTCGGTCCGTACATTCTCCCAGAAAGACTTAACGGTTCCGTGTATCTAACATTCTTGCAAGAGGTTCTGCCCGAAATGCTGAATGATGTTCCGATGCCTATTCGTCAACGCATTCGATTTCAACACGACGGAGCTCCAGCACATTTCAGCATAGCCGTCAGAGCACATCTGCAGGCTACTTTTCCTGGCGGCTGGATTGGTCGCGGTGGACCGATCGCATGGCCAGCACGATCACCAGATCTGTCTCCCTTGGATTTTTTCTTATGGGGATTTTTAAAAGGCCTTGTCTATGAAACACCTGTTGCAACGCCGGAAGACTTGGTAGGAAGGATCGTTGAGGCAGCAGGATGTGTTCGAGATACACCTGGTATTTTTGAGAAGGTGCGCTGTTCCATGCAACGTAGATGCCAGGCATGTCTCGATGCATCTGGAAAAAACTTTGAGCATTTGCTGTAAGACATTAGTCGAATGTGAGAGATTCATTAACAATAAAATTATCTGTAATGGTTTCGTTTCTTCTCCTTGTGCTATGTATTTTTTTTGGACGCCCTGTAGCGGATCCGGATCGCAGTTGCGACCACTTGTTCATATGCGATTTTTGATCCTTGTTGTATGACTGATCTACCATGTAAGTAAACACCGTAATCTGTTTAAAAAAAACTGCATGATCACAAAATACCATTACTTTAAGGGAACTCCGTTCTTTGGCTAAAATATCACAATTGCACGTTTTAAACTCAACTCACGGTTTAACAAGGGGTCCAATATTTTTTCACACGTATTAGGATAGTAGTAGGGATACTCCTGTACCTTATGCAAGCAATTTTTTCAGTCTACTATGATTTGTTTCGTGATACGGGCCTTTGGAAAACCGCTTTTTGGAACGCCATATCTCACTACATTAGGCCCTAGCTCCTTAACGGTGCCTGGGCGCCCCCCCATTCCAATACGAAATATGCTTGTCTAAGTCCCCTCTATCACCCCTAGAAGTTTGTCCACGTTGTTTTGAATCACCCTGTAGATTTGTTTTACCCTCTAATTTTAAAATTTCACGCATTTCGTTTCACTATTACTTTTTTTAGTGTTGGCCTCATTTTACATTAAAACCAAAGAGTATGCAGAGATAATTAAGAATAAAAACATTTTAAATGTCTAGATTTGTTTTACCCTCTAATTTTAAAATTTCACGCATTTCGTTTCACTATTACTTTTTTTAGAGTTGACCTCATTTTACATTAAAACCAAAGAGTATGCAGAGATAATTAAGAATAAAAACATTTTAAATGTCTAGATTTGTTTTACCCTCTAATTTTAAAATTTCACGCATTTCGTTTCACTATTACTTTTTTTAGAGTTGACCTCATTTTACATTAAAACCAAAGAGTATGCAGAGATAATTAAGAATAAAAACATTTTAAATGTCTAGATTTGTTTTACCCTCTAATTTTAAAATTTCACGCATTTCGTTTCACTATTACTTTTTTTAGAGTTGACCTCATTTTACATTAAAACCAAAGAGTATGCAGAGATAATTAAGAATAAAAACATTTTAAATGTCTAGATTTGTTTTACCCTCTAATTTTAAAATTTCACGCATTTCGTTTCACTATTACTTTTTTTAGAGTTGACCTCATTTTACATTAAAACCAAAGAGTATGCAGAGATAAGTAAGAATAAAAACATTTTAAATGTCTAGATTTGTTTTACCCTCTAATTTTAAAATTTCACGCATTTCGTTTCACTATTACTTTTTTTAGAGTTGACCTCATTTTACATTAAAACCAAAGAGTATGCAGAGATAATTAAGAATAAAAATATTTTAAACGTCTAGATTTGTTTTACCCTCTAATTTTAAAATTTCACGCATTTCATTTCCTTATTAGGAGTTAATATTGAAATATCCCCTTATATTAAATTAGAAATATAGGCTCATTTAATGTAGTTTACATTTCAAGATAACAAATATATCCCGCATAAGAACAATAGCAACAACAGTCTTGCGCAGATACGATTGTAAATTTAATCTCAAACGGAGAATCCTAATTTTAGAGTACCGACCCAACAGTATAAAAAGGAATCCTTTATGATTGAATAAAGCAGCTCTACTCCATCAAAGACCACTGGTTCAATCGAACGCAATTCGGGACGAGGGGGGAGAGCGGAGTGCATACGCATTTGCATAAATTAGTTTCGCGACACCCTCCAATAGTCGCATGCTGCTCCATCCTCGCGAGAGGTGATTCACGCGGGTGAAGACATGCGAAGGGCTCGTTCCTAATGCACGCGGATCGATGCTGGTGGGGAAGATGGAGATGATTGGGAAGCGGGGAAACTTGACAGCTCGCCGATGATGGGATTAGCTTTAGGGTTATGTGTGGAGATGGATTTTTGGGACTTGGTTTTGTAGGAGTAACGTCTTTCACGGTGTTGTTGAAGGTAAAATCTTTACGGAGATGTATGGATTGGAAAGAGAGAGTTTGAATATAGATATAGAAGATTTTTTTTTTTTTTTTTTGGTTTAAAACTGACTTTTTAGAGACTGGTGGAGGAAATTAACTAAAAGCATTTTACTTAAAATTTTAAATTGTTCTTGAAAGTGTTTTTTAATTTTGAGATGAAATTTTAGTATTATTCAGTTGATACATCTTTTTTAAATTGCCTGTAACCGTCTGTAACTATTTGTTTTATAGGATCCGATTTAAATAAAAGTTTAGATTAAAATATAAACGTGTCTGTTGTTTTTATTTAGATCTAACGAATCTAACGAATTAACGAATTTAGATCTAACGAATTAAATGCAATTTTTTTTTCCCGAATTCAAATTTCTCAGAAAAAAAACATATCATGAAAAAATACTACCAGGGGGAAATTGTAAAAAATAATATGTAGAAAACTAATACATAAAAAGAAAAAAATGAAAGAAGATTGAGAATAAGAATTAAAAATAACACATTATTTTAAAAGTAGAAAAAACTTCCACATGAAACTAGAAAAGACGTATATGGAATATTTTCTCAATTTCTGAAGGTGATATAAGTATGTGTCAGGCCTTTAAAATTTATTATTTATGTATTCAAGCCCTCAATTCATATTTAAAACCCTATTATTTTCCAATGAAGAAAGTTTTTAGATTAAAATGAAATAAAACAATTAATATAAGTTTTGGTTGATTAAACTCCCAATTATAAAAGTTCTAGGTAGTTCTTTAAATGTATAAAAAGAATTAATATCCGTAAAATCAAGTAAAATAATGAAATACGTTTTAAATAATTCTAGATTTTTAAAGGTTTACTGCCTATTAAAGCACTATTTTTTTATTTCATGCAACTTATTTTTAATGCTAAAAATAAAAAGGATACTTGTTTAAATCGTGTACAAAGATATTTTAAAACATGACTCGTAACATAAATTTATAATGCTATAGGTATGGCAATTTATTAGTGATATATAATTGTAAGATATTTAATTTTATTTTTGTTTTATATCCGAATACTTAATTTGATTTTCATACTGAAAACAAGCTTTAAGAAGATAGTTTTCAATACACTTACTAGAACCAAATCAAGACAATTTGTTTTACTAAAATTATGAACATAAAATTTTCACTCCCTGTGAGTTCAGCTTTATATATAAATCCAAACGATTTACTAAAGTTGAAAATAAAGTTTTCAGATTGCCTAGTCCTTTTTAATAACATCCGACCATGAAAATCGATTTTTCAATTTTACGACGGAAAAATTCACGTCTCCATCATAAAAAACCCATAATTGACAAGCACCATTTCTCCCACCAGATTAAAAACTATTAAAAAAAAAGGCTCAATTTAGCGTCCAGCTCCCGTTTCTCACTCCACTCCGCTCCTAAATAATTCCCTTTAAAAAAGAAAAGCCTACTCAAACAATCCGGGGCCATAAAACCGTCCGCCTAAAACACAACAAACACTTCGAAAATAGAGAGGGGCGAACCAACTCATAAAGGCGACGCCAAACAATTTTGATTGAATTTGGGGCGGAGGGGAGAGCCGGCTCGGAAAATCCCCAAGCGGTGGGGAAAAATGTCCCGATCGACAAAAGAGCACCGGGAGCTGTGTGCGCAGGGGCACAACTCGGCTACTAACGCCCCACAGCCCACTTTAGTTAGCTTTCAGCTCGGCCTCCTTTTCTTCCGTTGCCGAAGTACTCTTTCCTTTCGTTGTTCCGTTACGATTCTGTGTCAGTGTGTGTGTGTGGACAACCTTTCATGATTATTTCTATATTCCGTAAAAGAACAACCAATTAATTATTCCAACTCGCATCCATTCCATCTGAAAATTCCACAAAGAGAAACAAGAAGAGAGAGAAAGGAGAGAAGCGCACAAGAGAGGAACAGGAACAACAACAACAACAACTCATCTCGTCTGTCCCGGGTTCGCCCCCATCCCAATCGCAAAAACGGAGCTAGACGACCATTTGGAGGACTCAGGTAAGAGATAGAGAGGAGGAGAGAAGCGCGGGAGCGGATAGGGATGCCGGGGAGGGAAGCAATATGGCCGCCGCCGGCTTGGGAGGCCATGGGATGGTGATTTATCTCGAGCTTCCTTCGGCTCGAGATGGGGCCGGCGGGGGACTGAGGACGCTCGGGGAAGGGTTGTCATGCCCGTGGGTCGCTCGGGAGGCGACTGTCACGGCCGGGAAAAAGTCACTTCTCTTTGCCAAGAACGGGAAGGATGATTCCTGAAACGCATTGTCTTGTCTAAGTAGACCGGTCTGGCGTTTCTGTTTCTTTTTACTCCATGTGGAGATCAAGATCGTTGGGTACGGAGTAGGGAAATTTGGCAAGGTCTGATTTATTTCCCTTTTGGTGATTGTGATGGTGACAATAGGATGGGGATTTTTTTCTCTTTTGATGTGCTAAGGTTAGAGAGATTCGGGTATTTCTTTGTGTTTATATCAAAATGAGAGTGTTGATTATAAAGTGTCGAGTATTAATATTTTTTTATTAATATATGCGCTGTTAATTTTTTTTACCGTTATGTACCTAATGATTAGGTGAATGGTATGGATTTAGTTTTATATGTTTAGGTGTAAAGAACTATAGAGTTCTAAAAATTGTGGTATACACAAGTATTTTTAATTTAAATTGTTGACAATAAAGTTCAAAGTAATAAAATCGTCCACGCTGAACAGTCTATTAAATATTGTAATTCACATAAATGATTAATTATTGGTGATAAAATGAATATGAAAGGGGTTCTGATAATTTTCAACATGTGTTAATAGATTGTTAAGAGAAAACAGGAAATATTTTTACACCGCTGAATCTATTATGCTAAGTTTAGAAGCAACGCAATGCAATTCTGTGTAAATGATCTCACATCTCGTAATGAATCATAGTTAACATAAAGTCTAAATAAAGGTTTAGGTTTTTAAGTGTACTATACATAACCTAAAATCTTTCTCTATCACATGTATAAAAATAAGCATACCTCTTTAAATATCTCATATCTTGTAAAACCATGCATAAAATTTTGGTCTGACGGTACATTTTAAAAAATTTAAATAAGAATGTAATGTAAAAGACAATCGTAGTATTAGAATTGGAATATAAAAAAGGAAAACACCTAATTTTATGAAAAAAAAAACTCATGTGATCCATAATCTTTTAGTTGCTTTGCCTAACTTCCCTTTTAATGGTATAATTTGAGTTATAAATTAGGTTGTACTAAAAATAACATAACACTTTTAGAAGGCACCTAGATTGATTTAAATCTAATATTTCTTCAAGTATTTTATTTAAAAAGAATCACACCTCTGTCATAATCATTTTAGTCGTATTAAAGGAGTCATGTAGATAAAATCACTAACAAAAAAATAATCATGTTGTTCTTTTTTATACGTTTTTAAAATTTCTCTCTTTATGATGCTACAGAAAGAATTTAAAGTGAACTTGAAAAATAAATGCAAAAAATAATAGCTTATCAGTTTAACTTTTGGATTTATCAGTTTCATTTCTCAATTTGATTTCAAAATTGATACCAAGGCTTCAAAAATATGCACCAAATTTGAAAATATCCCTAATGTCGAGCAATTACTAAGTAGAATGTCAATGTAACTTAAGTTTTGTTACTTATACCTAATTCTGGTTTTGAAACTATAAAAATTCATATAAAGTTTAATGACTAATTTGGTATACCTTGAGTATATTACTCATTTAGTATATCAGAGGCTCTCTTCATAAACAAATTCAAATGGATATCCTTAACTGAAAAGATGAAATCATTAACTGAAAAGAATTAAAAATGTGTAAAAAACGTTAAAAAAACCCTCTCAATAAATAAAAAGGCCTTATGTTTTGATAAAAGTTTAAAACTTATACACTACCTATTTTTTAATGTTTAGATAAGAGATTTTATTTTACTAGGAAAGCACTAAAATATTATAGAAACACATTTCTACATAGACTGTCAGTTATCAAAGAAAGAAATAGAAAAAATTAAATAAAAATTCTATTAAACGTTATTGTAACAATTTTTTTCTTTAATTAGAATAACTCTAATACTTAAAAGATATAAAAATTCAAGATAATAAGTAATATATTCTTATTTAAAACATACACTTTAATAACGAATTGGTTATTAATTGCTCATACATATTTTTCTGTACTTAATAATAAATGTTTGATTAAAAAATAAAATAAAAAACGTTTATTTAAATTAAAAGTACTATATTATAAATACCTTCTCCTTAAAACACTTAAATCTCCAATGTAATATTATTTATTATGTAATATAAATTCTACCATGTTAGTTAATAGTAATAGCATACAAAATAAAAATTTGTATAAATGTTTTTCATAACAAAAATGTGTATCCTAAAAAATATGATGTTTTCAATATAAAATTATATTTGCTTAAAGATTGTTTAAAATGTGAAATAACAAGTTCCTTTTTTACAGTTTAAATTAATTTTAAAACGAGATGGATGAATAAGTAATTCAAAAGAACAATCAAGCTAACCTAGCATAAAAAATTCAAACTCAAAATAAAATGTAAAATGTAAAAAACCTTGGTGTTTGAAAATATTAATTAAATTGTTTAATTATGACATAAGGGTTTTTAAAAGTAACTGAATTAAATTTTAATCACGCTTTCTTCTTTATACATTTTTAAGTATCTTAATGCTGCAGATTACGTTTTTTATGGGATGAAAATAATGTCGAATAATCAAACCAAGCACTTATTTCTAAGAGCTATTTAAAAGATAGCAGCACAATAATTTTATCAGAGCTTAACAGTGTTATCCTATGAGGATCTTAAAGCTTCCAAAAAAAGTTCAACATAAACACAACAGCTTTTAATTTTGAAAGCCATAATAACTTGACAGTACAAGTAAAGTTCTTTATTACTCGATTAAAACCCTACATTATTTTTTACTGAAGGATTTATCTTTAAGAACCTAAGGGGTTTCCATACTAATTATTTCTCTGACTCAAAGCATTACGCAACATTGGGGCTTTAGCTATTAGTGAATAACATTGTAATATTTGACGTTTTCACCAAGTGTCCACCTATAAATCGATTCTTGACTAAGCGTATCGATTTCTAATTGTCCGCCTCTAATAGAACACCCAGTGACTCAGAGCAATAAAAGAGAGAGTTTGACGTACGGTTGAAAGGAAATATTAGGTGTAATAGGGAGCTTTGGGTATTTCTGGTTGTCATTCGTATGACTCAACTTTTCTATAAATAAGTGTTTTATGTAATTAAGAAGTTCTTTCGATTCCAATGAAATTTTGGAATACAATACCTTACATTAAAGCAAGCTTTGCTTTGTATTTTATTTTTAAAAAGTAAAGTTACATTTTAAAAGTGAAACATCTAAACTTTCGATTAGCTTTCCCGTTGTGTTGTCTTGGGGAAAACTTTTCCTTCACTACTTTTTATAAAAGCTATGTAAATAATTTTGAAAAAGGTTTTTTTAACGTAAAATTAACTTTTGCATTTTTTCTATAAAGAAATAGTCCGAATATTAATTAAGTAGGCAATGGACATAATATGTTAACACTTTTTAACGAAAATTTGTTTAACGTAAAAGTCGGTTATAAATTAAGTAACTGACAAAAACTTAAAACGTAAAAAACTTTTTTTTTTTAAAGGAGGAATTGTAATATTTAAGACACGAAGTATCTACAGAGGTATTAAAATGTAGATTTAGTTAGTTTACAAAACAATAATAATTATAATTTTACGGATTTAAGAGAATTTGAGCATTTATATTCAAACACAATTTGATGAGTGAGAGCAATTTACTATTTTAATGAAATAAAAAGACGTATTTTTATTAAAATTCATTATTTCATTTATTATTTAGCTTATAATAAATTATGATTAAAATAACTTATTATTTAGCTTCTGATAAATTATTATTAAAATCATTAGGTATCACATTTTTGGTTTTACTTTCAATAAAAATCTTTATTCTGGAAACTTATGAAAAGGAAAAACACACTATACTTTAAGTGAATAATAAACTATCTGTTCAAGGTATAATATTATTAAAACTTCCTTCATACAAAGGTAAAATTTTCTCATTTTTATCATTAAACTTTTCATCTTCCTTCTCCTTTTTTCATTTTTTCTTTCTGTGATTTATTTGAGGATTAAACTCAGGTTTTAATTATAAAAGCAATTAAATTTTAGGCAAAATTTAACTTCTGTTAGTAAGTAGGGACTTTAAAAGTCATTAAAATATTTTCTAATGCAAATATAAAAATTTACGATTTATTAATCAATATCAGAAAAAAACATAGGATTCAAGTTTTAAAGAACGTTTTAGCCTTTAAATACAGTCTTATTTTTAAAATTAGTTGCTTTGCAATTTTGATTAAAATCAACAAAAAATCAAGCTGAATCACATCAAATGTACTTTCTACGTTTAAATACATAGCTGTCCACTAAACGGATTAAAAATAAATTCCTCACAGTTTTTGTAGTAGTAGTTTCTTTTATTTTAACTCAAATTTTTAAAAGATAACCAAGATTACTTAGGGCACTCAGATCAAAGCCAAAACCATTCCATGTGTGACCACATAACAATAATGTACAAAAGATTCTCTTAATACAGTTTATCAAGGTCAGTGCATTCATAACCAGTCAACTGGAAATATGCCCGTCTTCAAAGAGAGGTTAGTAAGTGGAGGTTTGCAACGAATTGACCCCCAGATACCCTCTAATAAACCCACTTAGTATTCTCTTCACTCATTCCATGCAGACAATCGTCTTCTCCTTTACAAAGGTATGTGTTTTTTAAGAGGAATGGGGGTTCTTTTACATTAGTTTACCTGAGATCAAACTGGTAACGAGTTATTTGAAGTTATTTTTTTTTAAATTAGTATTCAATTGATCCAGTTTAATCTAGAGTAATATCATCTAGAAATTTTAAAGACTTTTAATAGATTTATATCGAATGTTTTATATTAACCTTGAAAAACGTATTCTTTATCAATATTTTGTGTTTTGTATGTATTAATCAGTAGCTCAAAAACAAAACCTCCATACTTTTTTTAACTTCTGAATAATCAGATAGGTCTAAATACTTATTGAATGCTATAACCACCGGATAAAAGCTGCTTTATAAATTGAGTTTTTAAGATAATAAGAGCACTAAGTTATTTTTTATATTTGTGTTGCAACAAATACATGGAAGAATTTCTGGGCGAGCATGGGGAGCAATGCCCCCCCCCCACAACTCTTTTTCCAGATAATCCATTTTTTATTGATAAAAGATGTTTTTAATGCAATGAGGGACAGTTTGTCCCTGCCTTGTCGATGAACATGTATTTTATCAATCCTTTCCGGCATATGCTATAGTCTGTGTCATCTTGAGAAATGGGAAATTCCTCCCGTAAAGAAAGGTACAGCTCGCAATGAATTTCGAAGAAGAATTCTTCCGACTATCGCAAACGACAGACACTAATTTTCTGGAGCTCGTTCACGTGGCTCGCAACGAAAACAAACACTTCTTGAGGAGGGAGGGAGAAGGAAGACGAAAACGAACGCAGAAAATAACCGCGGCTGTCCCAAAACCAGACACCGATAACGGCACAAAGCTGGGGCTCATCACGTGACCTAAACTTTCCAACTGACGTCACGTGAACCCAGTCCATTCTGCGAAAATTTATTTCCTGTTTACTCTCTACAACTTTTCGGATTCTATATTCAGAAAAGGAAAGCACGAGGAAGTTCAATCCGAATGCCCTTGCTTCATAAAAATCGGGATGCATGTCCTCGTGTTCGAGTAACTGCTGTGTCTTGACGGGTATCAATAATCTATGTTGTAACCGGAGAGGGGAAACTGAAGGGTTAAAATTTTAATGGATTTTAATCTTTTAAAGAAAGGGGAAAATTTTTCTTTTTACCACCAGTATGTAATACAATACTTATTATTTTTAATTTGTTGTATGATCTAGGACCAATCACAAATTTTCCAACCAACATATTCTACCTCCTTCTTCCCTTATGATGTCACAAAGGAGTCTCAAAGTGAGATAAAACACTACTTTTAAGGTGAAATTTCAAAATATTTTCTGGACCTACATTTCCCCCTCAAAATTTTGACGTTATTAAGCATGAAATTTTAACTTTTCTGAGGAGTGGACCTCAGACCCCCACTTACTTACCTGGGGATACCTGTATACAAAATTTTGACATTACATGCACTAATATTCAAATCCTACCTGGACCTGGAAGTGATCTAAAACTGAACGTATAAAAGTACTCGTGCGGGGGAAAGAATGAACCTTAGAAATAATGCTGAGTGTAATGTTAATAAAGTAAAAATTATCATCTAACGACTTAAAAAGTTTTTAAAAATTGGTTATAATATTCAATGTTATAAATGACTCAATACAATTCTATCCTCAACTCAGTCCAATTCTTGAATATCCGTAACTTAAGAGGGCACTTTTTGAAAAAGGGTATAATCTAAAAAAAAATCAATTTTATCCGTTAGACTTCGTTAATTTTACATTCGAGTTTAAATTTTATGTAGGTAATTATATATTCGGATTTAATCAAGTGAATTGTTTTTTTGTGACTGGTTTGAGTGGTTTTGTGACTCATTTGGTCCCTATCAATCTCAGAGCAAAACCAATGCAAAATATTTTGTCTTTGTTATAATGACAAATCAAGTTTTCATATTAAATGGGAAGATTTTAAGCTGTATCAAATTATCTCTTCCTTGCAAAATTTCTCTCGGTTCTCATTTGTAAAACTTGTATTTCATCTCGTATGGCGGTTTCCATCCTGATTCATGACTTTAAAAGTTTCATTTATAATTTTACACTAAATTTAAAATTTTTATCACATACTATAATGGTTGTAAGCACATCACCAACAGGCATAAATATTTTTTATTGGTGAAGCCTCTTGCAATATTTTTAAGATCTTTGATTAAAAAAATCTCGTGGGGGAGGATGGATACCCAAATTATCTATTGGTCCATCTTCATCAATCTTTTGTTGCTAAATTTTCTAAAACAACCGTTTTTAATTTTTTTGTAAGTAGTATTATTTAAGTAATGTATTGTAAATACATTATCAATCAGCAATAAGTAAGAAATAATGTACATTTTAGAAATAGTATAAATTTCGATATAAGTTATTAAATTGAAAACTTGCTCTTAAATGTGTTTTAGGAAAGATTTTCTCCTTTTTTTTTAAGCTTAAGTACTAAAAGTATTGGATATCAGTCGTCTGTATATTTGTTATTCATAAATTAATAGAAAATAATTGAAACGCCAGTTTGTAAAAGGGAATAAGTGCAAAAAATGACAAATTGTCTTTTTGTGCTTAAAAATATCTCCAAGCTTTGCTCTACACTTGAGTGGAAAGGGGGGAAAAATAACTACCCATTGCAGATATAGCCCCTTGAATTTGCGAAATCGATGTCCATTCATGGTGTTTTTTAAATTTAATTTGGAATTAAAGTTAATTTTTCTTTCTTTTCTTATTCTTTGTGCTGTAAACTAAGCCAAAATATGTAATATTTGCTTTTAATTTAAAGTGTTTTAAAGGGGTTTTTTTATTCAGGGAATGTTTGACTCCATTCATATTCACATACTCCATTGATACTGCCTTAATGAATCAGTTTCATAATAACTTTTAATTTGATTTCTCTTGGTCTTTCTATTTCTCACTTTTGTACTGCGAACTAAGCAGAAATATAATTACAATTTAAATGCAAATTTAAGTGGTTTTTAAGATTTTTCTTCAGCTGAAATTTCGTAAGATTAAAAAAAAGGTAATAAGTCCATAAACTTTTCTCAACTGTAAAATATTTTTGAATGAACTTTTATTTGTTTCGATGATTGCTCTGTTTTCTAAATAGAGTCCTGAATTTCCAATAAAAATTTGGTAGTTACAGAACGAAAATTTTGTTACTTTTTTTTCTCGATTTTCTTCCTGGACTTATTCCCTTTTTCAAACTGACGATTCAATTCGAGAAGAAAACTAATAAAACTAATGGAAAACCAAGTATTGTTAAAAATAAGTTTAAATAATTTACAAATTATAAGTAGCATTATAAATAAGTTACTTACTGAGTCCATTTAAATAAGTTTAAAAAAAATACTATAAATACCGTTAAATTAAAGTTAAAACGCCTGGGTTTTAATAATAATTGATACACACATAACGATAAACACATATATAATTATTATTGTTATCATTTTAAGCTCCAAGCAAAGTTCTAGTTAAAAGTTGGTATTTAGTGTAAAGAATTGTAAAGAAAAATGCTATGGATAATTATTTGACGTTATCTTTGTATAATTATCTTCAATAGTAAAGTTAAAAAAATTATATATTATATTCATTACCCAACTGTCTTAAAATAACTGATGTAAATTATAAAAATACTAACTAAAACAATAATACAAAAATATTCCGAACTGGATTCACAATACTTACTTCTACAACTCCCACGCTAAAAATCTTTCAAGTATACTCGTTTCAAAGAAATTTATTCGTAAAGATAAAGGAAAAAACCGAAAAGACTCTCTAAGTTAAGACTCTTTTAAGACTATCTAAGCTTGATTACTAATAATACCACCTACTTACCATCTTACTTTATCCTTCAAAATACTATGTAATGCATTTTTAATCAAAATAAATTCAGTGCATTCTGATGAATATTTTACATCCCTTTATTATATAGATTGGAAGATATTTTTCTAGCTTCAGGTACTGAAGAGAATGTAACCTCGCCCACACATTCGTTTTAATGATACGCCCACCTGAATAAAAGTTTTAAGGGTTAAAAAAGTCATAGCCTTTGAGGATCATAAGAGAGAATATTATTAGTGTATTGTGCTTTTATTGTATTTAAACAAAATATTTAAAAAGTAATCAAGTTATAGTTGATTGAAAAATTGGTTGGGTAATTATTGTGGCACAATTGTAATTAAAAAGATTCTTAACGTTACTAAAATTATATTAAAGTAACCTCGAAAGGTTCTTTCAGTTTGGGTATTATTTTTCCACAAATGTGAAATTTTTTTTCAAAAACAAAATCAGCATTACAAAATTTAGAAAATTGGAATATTAGGGATAAGAATGACTTTATAAAATAACATCGTAATAATTTAAAATGAACCAATGCACATTCAAATATGGCAAGAATCTTGCAACAATATGCAAATTATATTCCATGCTCTAAAAATTAGTTTCTAACGAGACTAGATAAAGGTAAATACGAAGATAAAAATAAGGGGTACTATTTGAAAGCAAATACTCTTTTTAAACGGAAGATAATTTAATAACTAACAAAATAAATTTGCATTCACGATATTTCTGATATTTTGGTAGAGGTCGTAACATGTTATTTTACATAATGTTATGTTAATTTAACAATTATTAACAATTTTCTTTGCTGATACTATTAACATAACCTATTAGAAAAACATTAGCATCGAAATGAATTTATATAAAAATTTTAAATTTATATAACATTAATAAAAGACAAAAATTACATGCTACGAAGTTTACCAAAATGCCACAGATACCGTAAAATGCGCTATTATAAAAAAATTATTATTTTCAAAAAGAATCTATAAAAAATACAAATACAGTAAAAATTTGATTAAATCGTCTTTCTTCTTTCGTATTATTAGATAAGATGAAATTAGAATCAAAAATTAAGATTAGTGTCCCCTGTCCACTCAAAAAGTAAAGTATAAACTAACTAACTAATGTTTTTATTTTTTACAACAACAACATACACATTAATAATTGGAACAAACACAGACACATATATAAGAACAAACAACAGGAAGACATATGAGTTGCCAAGGGGTCAGAAACTCATAAACCCATATAAACAATTTTTTTCTTTTCTAATTCAAGATAAAATTTAAATATATTTTTTTAAAATTTTAGCTACTGTTAGAATTAATCTGTTTTAAATGTGTTAGAAACGTTAAATGTGAGAAAACAACTTGTTTGATTTGATCTTCTCTGTATTTTGAAATTGTAAACATTTTTTAGTAACATAACATTCAAATAGTAACTAAGCTCCAATAAGAAGTTTTTAACAAACATTGTGATCTAAATTAATTAAATAAGAACTCTGATTGAATCGAAGTTGTGAATTTAATTTTATTTTTTGCTAGATTAATATTGTTCTTTTGGAATTCTCATCAATTATACTTCATACATCCTAAAGATTGTCAAAACTAATATCAGTAACTATTTAAATTTTTTTGGGCTTAAGTGAAATATTTTTTATGATCCTTAAACTTAACTATCTCTTATTAGAATCTCACACACTTTTTATTTCTTCTTGTAAGTATTTTGAGGCATAATAACTAATTTTTCAGGGTTTCCGCTTCTTTTGTAATTTTGATAGCTTATATATCTTTAAAATATTGTACTTTGAAGAGGTAAAACGAAAAGTTTTTTCTTTGAATGGCTCCACTTAACATTGTAACATAAGTATTGTTTGTTTCATACCTATCAAATTTAGATAAAATATAAAATGACCTTGATTAGAACTTTAAATAAAGTCATTATTTTAAATTACAAAGCATCATCATTTTAATTCTCTTTGAACTAATCGTTTAGATTTAAAAGTATTTTGAATTATTGTTTGAAGTTATCTGTTTTTAGAAAAAGGTTATTCAACAAACCTTTGATTTTGATAAAAATTTAAAGTATACATTGACTGAATTTGAAAGAAAACTATCGCTTCTCTTTTAACTTGGAACTTTGTTAGTAATAAATAAATAAAAACCTAAAAAACACTCCTACAAAAACATAATTCCCTGCTTCCATTTGCTTGGATAT
This sequence comes from Tetragnatha montana, assembly GCA_963680715.1. Classification (NCBI taxonomy): domain Eukaryota; kingdom Metazoa; phylum Arthropoda; class Arachnida; order Araneae; family Tetragnathidae; genus Tetragnatha; species Tetragnatha montana. Next base: position 21,145,633 of record OY796680.1, on the reverse strand, counting down.
AAACGCACGAGGCAGGAAAAAAAAATTGCCCGGATTACCTAACCAGGCATCTGGTGCTCATCAAGCAGGAACAAACTTTTCAAAAAACCCCGCATTCACATTCATTTCTCCCCTTCCCCCCTCCAAACCGCCAAATTGATCTGCCCCCCTCCCAAAAAGTTCTCGAACAGACACGCCTCGGGCCCCAATAGCGCCAAAAAATTCTTCACCGCATGCAGAACATTCGGCGGCTTTTTGGAACAACCGGTCGATATTATGACAGCTACCTGCACCACCCCACCCCGATCTGCGCGTCACCCCTCCATTCGGGAAATGGGAGTGGCCCCCACGCCATCATGGCCGCCCGAACCCCTTGCGTTGCCTTTACAACGGAGCTCGAGTGCTATGCAGTGAAAGCATACTCCAGACGTGGAGCGCGCGTAGTTTTTTTGGTCACTCATAGGAGTTGTTTCTCTTCCCTTTTATTTCATTTTTTTGTTTGTTGTGAGTGAAGTTTTTTTACGTTCTTGATTTTGTTTTCGTCCCTGGACGCCGGCGACGAACTTTTGGGGTTTTGTTTTTTGATTGTTTGTTGGAAAGGATGTCGATTATGGGTAAGAGTTCTTTTAGTATTTTATCATTTCACTTCACTTTTTAGTTTTACCTGTTTGTTTTACCCCCTTTATTTGCCCTTGTTTGATAAGTTTATGGAATTTTGGGAATGGGATGATCAAGATTTTGATGTGAAGATTCAGTTTAATAAAGAAAATAACACACTATTTTTCACTATAGATGCTTTGGTTGTTTTATGAATACTTAAAAAAATATTTGCTGTAAAAAAAAATTGTACTTCTCTGTAATTTCTACTTTCAATTTTACATCAAATGGTTTTCGTGATAACTGCAAATTCTAGAAAAAATGGTTTGGAATTCCATGAAGAACATCTCTTCAAAAGCATATACTAATTTAATTAGATGATAATTTCATATGACATGCCGGTAAATGAGATTGTTTTCTTTTTGAATCTAAATACTATGTGATAAGAAAGATGACAATGTGTTCATGATGTGCTAATGTTACGCGTACATAAGACTTCATTACGTCATTATATCCTCTGCTTTCAAATAAAAAGAGTTACACTACTCATTTTTATTGAAAATAAGTATTCAGTGATCTCTTTAAAATATTTTTGTATCCTTTTCAAATGACTTGAGTTTCTGTGTTATACTTCTAATATTTCAACATTCAATAGACATTAGACAACGGTTAGTCGGTTAGAAACTACATTATCATTCATTGATTATTCCTGATTTTTTAATATGAAATGTGCTGCTTTAAATAAGCATTAAGAAACATTCCTTTTTTTTTTAGTGTAGCGTACCGACTCCAAATTTTTTTAAACTAAAAATTTTCTTTAATGTCTTGCAACTTTCAACTTCTTTAATCAAAAGGCTTTAATATCCCAGGTCTATTTATTTTTCTAATAACACACTGTTTTCGCCTAAATTAATGCGAATAAAGGATAAAATACACTCATTTTCTATATATTATCTCGGATATAATTTCTCATATTCTCCTCTTCCTTTTCTTCTTCATTCGTCCTCTGATATAATATATCCTTAGATTAAATTAATTAAGGATTAAAACCGTCTGAATAATCAAGAGACAATGGGCATAAATTGCTAAAAAAAAGTTTTAATAATGAAGATTTATCTAATAAGTAGTAAATGATTTGGAATAAAATAGGAATTTAACAATTACGTTCCTTTATAGTTAAAATTTTTTAATTTTTCTACTAAACGACTGTTTTGAAATACATACACATGTTGAGTTTTTAAGTTTTATACTTTAGTAATTAAAAAATACGTATTTGTAATATGAAACGTATCAAGAAAAGTTAAATTATCAAACCTTAAGAAATAAAATAAATTTGAATCAACATAACAGAAAGGAGGTTCCACAATTTTTATAATAGTAAAACGCGGAATCATTTTAATCATTTTATCTTTTTAACTCAATTACAATTTCATAAACTGGAGGAAATTTGTATCGTGTTTTTATAAACATATAAAATACACTTAAATATCTTACCATAGTTGAATTTTAATTTCAAGTGGTTCAATTTTCCCTTACACATTACAATATTTGTAATGTTTAATAGAGCAGGTTTTTTTTCTAGAAGATAAACAGGAAAAAATAATTATAATTTAATATAAAAATTAATGAACTCGAACCTTTTCATGTCATTTACCTCTGGAAAAAATATTTTCTTTACTTTCAAACAAGATCCTATTTTTCCCAAAACTTTTGTATTACTTTTTTCTTAATAAAAGTAATATTTGTAGAAATATGTGATTTTAAGATTTTTTTTCACAATTAAAAAAAAAAAAAAGATTGGATTTTATTATTCATAATTTTATTGAGAGAGCTTAGATTTCTTGAAATGATAGATTTTCTTGTTTAGCAATTTCGAATGGAATACTATTCGAAAAAAAAATGTCTATGTTACAAATAAATATTTTTTGGAACCTTCTGCTCACCGTAACGTAACGCTAGGAGCATTAAAAGAAAAACTAAGCTTTAAAATTTCCACTGTGCTTAACCGAAACTTAATGGTGATTAGTTGAATTTTAAAATGAGAAAAGTAATCGTTCATTCAGTCACAAAACAAAAAAAAAATCATAATATTGATCCAAATAAAATAAAACTGTTACTTGAATTAACACGTAAATTGATTACTTGTCAAATCCATAAAAAAGTAATGAAACAAAAATGAAGGGGATAATAAAGATTCTTAAGGGGAAGTAATAGCCTTATAGAGGTGTTTCAAAAGTCCTTTTTACGTCTTTTATAAAATGCATTGACTCACAGACCCCTAGTGGCAAAATAAGGAAGTGAAAAAAAACTAATTAAAAAGCTAAAGGAGATAAAGCAAAAACTCCGGTGAGAAAATTGTTGGCTTATCGAAAAACACCGTGCAGAAAAAAAATATGAAAATAGTATCTTCAATATTCACAAAGATAATCCCTCAAAAGGTTTTCCCCACAGAAATATTATGTTTGTAAAATCTTTGTCAATTTTATGAGGTCATTATTTTCTGCTTAACATTAAGTAAAATAGTTGAAAATATAAGGAGATCAAATTATTTAAATATCTCTACGTGTTTCCTCCAATTTTCAGCTGAAACTACTGGAATGCCGAAGTGAAGTTTCAGCAAGCCATGGTTTGTTAGCTCTAGCACCAAACAGACCGATTCGTCAGTGTTATTTAGACATTTAGAGTGTTACTATACTTACGCATTCCTCCAAAGTACGAAACATATCCTTTTTACAACTGCAAGTATATAAATTTAATTCTTACTCTACCTAAGATACCATCACAATCTTCACACACACACAATTATATTATGTACTAGCTGATATGCCCGGCCTTGCACGGGTGGAGTGTATCAATTTATTAAAATTTTCTCAAGTTACATGCCTAATTTTCTGTAACCATAATTACCAATCATCCTGGTAGTTTTTCATATCCCGGTGTTCCCAGTATTTTTTCATATCCCGGTGCCTTTTTCATCTTGGTGTCCCCGGTGCCTTTTCATCTCGGTGTTCCCGGTGCATTTTCATCACCGTGCTCCCTGTGCCTTTTCCCTCCCGGTTCCAACTGTGTAAATCTAACCAAACCATCCAGTTCGGGGTAGCACATTTAATTACGACAGTTACCCAATTATCCATTCTAAGTGAAAAAAAATCCATTAAAATTATTACAGACTTTTGAAATCCCAAAATTTGTAAATACCCCCTGTTTAAATTGAAAAAAAAAATCCCGTTAAACTACACCAAAGAAACAAATTATAAGGTTAAATAACAAATTGATCTAGTGTTTCTATCATCAACTTTCTAAAAAAACTGCATGATGTAATCTTTACTTTAACCAGTCTAATTCTTAAAACTTTCTATTTCAACTTAAAGTTTCATGGAAAATGAAGTTTATAATAAGAAAATACTGTTATAAAGTTTTTTATAAGGGACGTTTTTAATTTTTTAAATTATTAATAACCTTTTTAAAACAATTTTAGCCAAGTTTTATCTTTAAATACTTTGTTTTATGTTTAAAATTGTTTTTGTTGTATTATTTGCAACAATGCGAGTTAAACAGATCTTCTTTAGCGGAGAAGTAAGGTGAATTTTACAAAAAGGCCTTATAGGGGATGAAGGGGTGGTTTTAGAAATTTGGAAATGATGTCATTGTCTTTCCCCCGTCCCCTTACGTATGTATACCAAGTTTGGTTCGATTCGGACGGGTAGTTTTGGAGAAATTGAGCCAAATCTGTTCCGGACAAACCCAGGAACCCAGGCAGGAACCCAGGAACCCAGGCAGGAACCCAGGGACACCTTCATTATATATAGAGAGATGAAACTTCGTTAATATTTCACAGGGTTTTTTTTATGGAAAAGGGATGTTACTAGATTAACTTAAAAAGCTTTAAATTGAACTCTTTAATTTGAAGCTGAACTGAAAAACCTAACATTTATTTTTATATCGCTTAAACGTATTTCGAATGTTTCAAAATAAAGATTAAAAATTGATAGAGCCTTAAAAATTAACAAAACCTTGAAGGGGCTGTCTAAAATGACACTTGACAATATTGTACATTCTCATATTTTAGCAAGTATTCGCGTATTTAAGAAGTCAACTTAAGTAAGTATAAGCACTTAGCATATCATCATTTAAAAATTTACATAAAAACCTGATGGATAGTTTTATGGTGTATATGTAGTATAAAGTAATATAAAAGTTGTTTGAGGAGCTAAATTGATTAAACTTCTTCAAGTAACAGTTCTTAAACTGAAATAAAACCGAGAAACTTCAACCATTTGTTAACCTCATTACGTGTTTCGAAACCATTAGAAAATATCGTGAGTTTTGAAGTATTTCGTACAGACATTTTTCACTTCCTAAAAAAAGAAAGATTCCATTAACTTAATATCTTTAACTTAATTTTGAACCATAAAACTTGTTTGAACAAAAACTATAATGAACAGGTTTAAAAACTTTTAGACGCGTAACTTAAAGTTTTTTTATTTTAATATGAATGAAACTTGAAATGATAACTTTTTTAAAAAAAACTTTTAATCACATAACTCACGTTTTTACCAAAAATATATTCGCGCCTGTTTAATGCTGTTATGTAATGAAAAAGGGAATGCAGCATGTCTTTTACAGACACTTTTTTACCTAAACCCTTTTAAGACACCTTTCTTTTTTTACCGTGTCACAGTTTTTTTTAATGAGATTGGTGTAAGTAAGAACCTTTAACAATTCATAATGAGTGATCCAAAAGTAGGGAGAAGTAACGCGTCTATATTTATAGGCTCCAGCTGGGATAGAACAAGTAAAACCTCTGATAATTTTGTGTAAGATACAAGCTAAGAACATTATTATGTGCAACTGTTGTTCATTTTTTCATTTCATTTTTTCGATTTCATTTTTCATTGTAACCGTGAGAGTAGATTATGCTCATTCCAACATTATTGGTAGTCGCAATTATACTTTCTCTGTACTTAAAAAATCCAAACAAATCAGAATAGCTTATAAACGCAATGTTCTAAACTAAATAAAAGGAAAAGGTTTAGATAATAATAGAGTATAACTTGGATGATTCCAAGCTGAAGAGACCACTTAAAAACTTCAAATTATTCAAGCCCTGAATTAAAGAAGTGTAAAATATATTGCATAAATATTATTATGTAACATTGTAATGTATTTCACATACGTACGTTGATTGTGTTTGTGATTGTGTGAATTTCTTTAATTGATTAGTTATGATAGTATGAGTTATAACCAAACTAAGTGGAAATAAGAGGACTAAAGTCTGTGAGATACATAAACTTTTAAATTAAATTTTATGCCATTATCATCACTTTCATTATTTCTCTTCTCATTTAGGTCTCACTCATTTTGATTACTTTTTTACAGTATTGTACTTATTTTGTGAGTGAATAAGAAATGAGAACGAGACTTTAATTTAAAAGGTAAATAAATATGGAAGACAGAGAGAAACAGTACGATGCAAAGAAATAAAAAAAAACTGCAGCTGAACCCTCTACGAATAAATTTAGCTAAGCTGACGGGTGATGATACCCTTTTTCTCCCATACCCAGGTTCATCAGTCTCCATGTAACAATGCCACAGATAACGACGAAGGGGAGACTGTGATACAGAAACACGGTATCGAATTACATAATGCCAAACGATAAAAAATGGAAAACGATGAGAAGGGATCGGGCACCTCTACAGTGACGTCACTCTCTCCCCACTTCACACGTCAATGGGCCTTTAGGTGCAGAGTCGGGGACACGATAAAGGTTGGAGTGTTTTTTGTGAGGGTTCATTCATGGTTTTATTTTTGGTTTATGGCCGCCAAAATGCGAGTATGAGTAACGAAACTGTAACTGTCGCTTTTTCTCGTGATATGCTTGGAAAAATTACATCAATGGAAGGGAATGGAAATCTTTAACTCCCCCAGATGAATTTGTTGATTTACTTATTTACGTGTCTTATTATTTTTAACCAAATATTTTCCTCGTTCTTGAATTTCAAAAAGATGTTATTTAGATATTTTTATGTATTAAATAATCAAACAGGAAAATTTTAAAACACTACCTTTGGGAATAGTTCCTCGTGTCCACGATTTAGGCGAATATGTTTTAGTGGGGAATTTTTAATAAAAAACAATTTTGTTTCATTCTTGAAAATTTTGGGGTATCTTTTAACATGTCCCAAGGTGCCCTACACCTGAGTGTCCAAGGTGCCCCACTTGACAGTTTGGATATTAAATTTAATTATTCTTTTAGGTTTAGCAATAAATTTTCTTTTTCTTTTCTAAAATATTAATGGATACTCATTTTTTAATCTCAGCATAATTATAATAATTTAAATTAACCTCTTTTATTAAAAAATATTTTGAAACTATAAGTGATTGTAACTTTGGATCACGCAAAACAAGAAAATTGATGCAAATAATGACCCAGACGCACCAAAGATTACAAAACATGTTGAAGAGTAGATTTTAGGATAATTTATTAGTACCTATAAGCACGAGTTTATATAACTATAAAATTGCGTCTGAAAAGTGCAGTATCCCGAAGAGCCCCACTCTCCCCTATTTATAAGACACGACTAACGAGCAAAATTATTCAATTTATCGTAAAAGGTTTTTCAATAAATTATTTAATCTAAATTCAATAGACCTTAAATAGATATGAGAAAATATTATGTAAATTAAATGCACAGTTGAAAAAGTATGAGTCAATAAGCTACCTTTCAATACAGTCTAGCCTTAGAAATGCATATATAAATAAGACTTCTCAACCAGGTAAAATCTTAAGCCATAAGAACAATTATGTCTAACTTCGTTAATGGTTTCTGCGAAAAAAAAAATTAAAAAAAAAATCTGATAAGTTTTTTAAAAAAATGAAAACTCCAAACATTACATTACATTCAATTATTACATAAATACTAGTAGTAGTAATACACTTCGGTCATTGAATTGTTACCTCTTACTTATAGTAAATATTAAGAATTAAAGGAGTAACAAATACACGAAACAAATATAGTCAAAACAGGTCGCAATTTACCCTTAATATCTGGTCTGCGTGACCTCAAAAACGAGGAGACCTTATGGCGGCAAGGTTACTATGGCGACTTACCTACACAATAACATTCTGAATGAGGCTATACTACAATCAGCACTCCGTAAGCCTGTCCCGCAGCAAATTTATGACGCACCATCCCCCGTGTGTGCCTCGGTAATTTATGGGGATGCAAAAGTCATGTAGAAAACATTGAATCCTTTTAATGCTACTGTGTAATTTTTTTGAACATGCAGTAGATAAATTTTGGAATTGGGTTGTAACTGCAACCGAAACACGCCCTAAAACATTAGTGAACAAGAAAAAAGCATCCATTTATTGTTTTAATAAAGAAAGATATGTACTCTCAGACGTATTTAGGAGGTTTTTTCCCTTTTTTAATACAATTCTTACTTGAAATTTTTAATTTTCTTAAAAATTCGACTTGTTAGAAACGAAAAGAGCCTACACCTCTCTGCTGTTCTATTTTCCAAAAACCAAAACATCATTGACCCACTTAAAATACTCCTTTGACCTTTGATTATGACCATTACAGAAATCTGTTTCAACTATGCCGCGGGCAACAGTTAATAAACACATAGAGGAAGAATTCTAGAAGAAAAACTCAAGTTTTTATTTGATTTATCTATGTGTTAGAAGCCTTCGCAGTTACATTGAGGAATATTGAGAGGTTTGTTTCTAAGATCATAAATATTTTAAAACAAGAATTTTTTTTTTATAATTTTAATGGGAAAATATTACAATGTTAGATGAAATTGATGTAAAGTTGTAAAATATTCCTAGAAATATAAAAATTTATCAATGACTAAATGACAGTTTTAGAAGTGCAAATTGCAAAAAAACTGTTAAGGAAAGACAAAACAGGGGCCATATAATACTGGGAATGTGTAAAGAAAATATTTACTTATATTTCTAACAAATGAGCATTAGTCTTAGAGGTCAATAGTGAAGTAATGGAAACAAGTAGTTTGGTATACAAAAACTTATAGTTATAAGTTCATCTTCATCCAGGTTACCAATTCCAGTTTCAGTAATTTAAAACTTTCTTTTCCGATAAGATTTTAAAGTGACCTAATTACATAATAATACATTTTAGTAGATACCCTTATAGTTTAGTATACACCTACTGATGGTTATACCTATCTTCTTCCTGGAATATCAATTCAAGATTCAAAATTATCATTTCCTATAAATTTAGAAAATAAACTAACTACGCTATAAAAACTATGAAAATTAAAAAAAAAATGACAATTACAAATAGAAATATATGGCTTTGAGTGAAAAAAAAAGTAAAATTTAATTATTTTATAAGGAACTAATATGAAACATAATTTATATAAGAAATTAAAAACTTAAGTGCTTTTATAATGAAACAAAAAAAAAAGAAAATAGAGTATCTATGATTTAATCATAAAGGATCTTTCATTGCAAGTCGAGACACCATTTTTTATAATTTAGAGATAAAGCCTTCTCGTACGATATAATCTATCACATAGTATCATAAAGTAACGATGAATTAAAATACATTCACACATTTTTATCTGAATTTGATTGTTATTTTTACTTTATATCTCTGAGTTATCAATTTGATACTTTAAATTAAGATAAGAATTTTGAACTCAATTAAAATATACAAAGAAAAAAAATCGGTAAGAGAAACATTACTAGAACTTTTCTAAACGTTTAATATTGTAGATTTTTAAACGAGCATTTAATCTCCTTTGAATGTAGGTATATCTACCAAAAGAAAAAACGTCTTAAAAAAGAAATCGAATAAATTAAAACAACTTGTATAATTTCTTAAAAAATTTTCAAACTTTCAATCAGTTTCAACAAAATAGTTTCTTATAAAAAACAAACATGCGTTTTAATTTAATCCCCAACAATACAATATGATAAAGGGTTAATCGAACAAAAAAAAGTAAAAGAAAATTTAAAGTTTTAGTAAAATGTGCTTCTTTTTTAAACGCTTTTATTTATTTAAAAGACTTCTTAGGCACAACATGTTACTTTTCAGACCTAATTTTACAGTTATTATTTCGTGCTTATAGGTATACTAAAAATGAAACTAAAATCTACTTTTCAACGTGTTTTGGAATATTTGGTGCGCCTGAATAATTATTAACATCAGTTTTGTTGTTTTGCGTGGCGCAATGTTACAATCACTTGTAGTTTGAAAAGCATTTTTTGAATAAATAAAATGTTTTTATGTTGGATTGGGTTGGGGTTTGTCACTCACATTCTCCGGCTTATGAGCTCGAACTCAAGGATCTGCTTATAAACCTTCGTCAAGTAAGATCAGTAAGTTTAATATCCAAAGAGTCAAAGGGGCACCTTAGGAAACTCAGTTATAGAGCACCTTGGAAATGTCCAGATACCTCAAACCTCTCAATAGTAAAAAAATAATAATAATTTAAGAATTTAGAGGGTTATAATTTAGAAATTGGTGCAAAACGCTTTCTGGAAGGAATCAAAAATCAATGATGTACGTTATGAAAAAAAAAATGAGGATATCATTGAAAAATTTTGAATGTAAAATTTGTTTATGTTCAATTTATTACTAAACATAGCTTTTTCATTAATTAGTGTCAATTTTTCTATTTTTCAAAATATAATTTATAATTTTTTATGCTATTATTATAAGTGTCCTAAGATGGGCTACTTTGGAGACTTAAATATGTTTTTTTCAATTAGTTATATAATGAATTCCTTAACCTTTTACCTGCCGATGTTCCCAAATGGGAACATCACTTTAGGGAATTTTTTCACCACTTAATTTTTCATGCAGGAATTTGATACTTGGTAGTAAGAAACTCAAAGATATGAAGTTATTTTACATGCAAAAGTTTTTCACATGCAATTTAATCCTTTTTGTGAAATTTATATCAAAATAACAGATTTTTGGGCTCTTCCAAAATTTGCACAAGTTTCAATTTATGATAAATTTAAATAAATTTAGTTTTAAATAATTATGCTGTGTTTAGGTAGCTTAAGTACACATCTTTTCAATTGGCTTGGCAGAATAGCTTCATATTCCAATTTTGGAGAGTAATTACCAATTCAACGTATATGTTCCCAAATGGGAACATCGGCGTTTGGGGTATAGTTTTTGAGGGGATTTTTATAACATGTAAAAATTCAAGTTATTTCTTATTTTCTTTAGTTGTTTGAACCTTTTCTGTCTCAAAGGATCTAAACAGGTTAATCATGCTGTTTTAAATTCCTAAATCTATAATTTTAATTTTTTTCACCTGATTTATGGAGGAATAAATGCCAAATCTTTATAGCAAATTCCTACTTTTGTATATTTTTCTAACTCCCCGACAGATTTAATTTCAGTAATTATTGTTAAGGGTTATGCAAAAGGCATATTTGGAGTGTTTCTGTGGACTTGAGTACTTATTTTGTTCAAGTGCTCTTTTTTACATAAAAATTTTAGGTATAAATTTGAAGAATTTTGAAAATAATGAAAAGTGTGTATATCTAAAAACACTCTTCTAACGTAAGTTAGATGTAAGGGATATGTTGTTTAGTTTGGAATCTTCCATGAGAAACGCAGATTTAACAAATCAATGGAGATAGTCATGATTATCACTTTTGAAAGCTAATTAAATTTGAATGCAATTCATGGATTTTATGCTAGATATTCGGATACAACAGTAATTAAAACTAATTTTTCACTCAGAAAGATAACTGTTTAGCTTTGAAATGCATGGGAACATTCTTTCGTATTTTGTATACCGAAAAATTACCCATTGTGCAATAAAAATGTACGGAAAAGTGTCACGCCTGTAATAAATATGTAAATTTTTTCTTATGAAAATCTATAAAATTTTACCCAATCGTCCAACCATGGGAATTAAATATGAAGAAATAGTCCAAGATCATAAAAATGTTCAAAATTACTGAGTAGAAACCTATTTCAGTAGTTTCACTTGAATTAATTTTGAAATAAATGCCTTTTTGAAATCCCCCTAAAAACTTCACTCCAAACGCCGATGTTCCCAAATGGGAACATCCTCAAAATCATACTTAGGATTTTTTTTCTGCCAAAAAACGTCAAGATTGGTTTTAGTAATGATGAAACAAGCCATTTAAGCTAAAAATCCGAACCTTTAATTTGAAATTTGAATTGCGGCGTTTAAAAGGTTAAGTGAGATAATAGGTTGGAAATTTTTTTAATTAGATGCGCAAATGTGTATATTTAATACTTTAGCTGTGTTTGAATAAATATAATTGTAGCAAAAACTAGAAAAATAATTTAATAAAAAGTGTTTCAAGATGCCCCACTATCCCCTATAGTAGAGTAAAAATTAGAAGTAAATCTTCAAAATTGTTATTTAAAACTGATCTATTATCGCAGGAATTAATTACGATTAAATTTAATATTTTAATTTCTATTTGTAGGGCAAAAATTGCAAAAAAAATCTTGGTAGTAAACATACAAAAGAATGTATCAAAAATGTATTACAACAAACAGAATGTAACCAAGAAAAGAAATAAACCCCTTTTTCTACTCTAAAATAAAACAACGTAAGTTTTAAACTATACATTTTTGATCAAATTCATAAATTTAAAATACCAAATCATTTCGTATCCCTATAGTAGCACTATTCATACAAAATGTATCAAATTTTACGTAACTGTAATTGGAACTGTATAGAAGAAAACGAAAGGCCATATAATATATGACATAAGTTGGACGAATCTTGAACGTTTGTGCTCCTTGTAACATTAATATTTTGTAGAATGTAGGTGGTGTTAAAGTTCTTTATCTAATTATTTTTTTTTTTCAATTTTAAAAGTAAATTATAATTTCCTAGTAAAAATTGGCTCCGGTTTATTAGTAGTTAATAAATTTATTTAATTTAGTAAAACCGTTTATTAATATCTAACCAGAAGCAATCTAACAAGATAGGTTCATATATAATGTAGGTGGGTCATTCCACGTCAAATCAACACACTTTTTGGCATGACCATCTCGGATTTTCTTGAAATTTGGTACATATGTTCTACTTATAGAAACTCGGAAAAGTACCAACTTTCATCAAAAAATATTAATTGGTTCTGGATTTACAGGTGTGCAAAAGTGGTCAAAATGGGCCAAAAATGGACCAACATAAGTTCTTTAAATTGCTCTAGAGAATCTTCTAATTGGGTTATACAAATGAAGTTGATGTCATTTTAAAGTATTTTAAATGTTCTTTTTAATGGTGTAAAATTTGATTTAAAATTTTGAAAATCAATATATTTTACAAAACAAAATAGAATTAAAAGTTCGATTTCTATCAAATGTACCACTTTTAAAATTTTGAAACAATTTCCAGTAATAGGTAATTTTATTCTAAATAATCTGGTAAATTTATAGAATGGGACAAAAATGGGATCAGTGCCAAAATCTATTAAAACCAAAGTTCGATTTTTCTTATATCCCCTTAAAAAATTTTAAAACTATCTTTTTTTCATTAATTGGATGCGAATTGAGTTGTATTCAAGTGCTGTTGACAATTAGGGCCCCTGCACAAACTTGGTGTAGCACGGGCTTCATATTTACAACCTGTATATTAATTCAGGCCATTGTATTGTAACAATGCACATAATGTAAATATGAAGCCCGTGCTACACCTAGTTTGTGCAGGGGGCCTAATTGTCAACAGCAGTTAAATACAACTCAATTCACATCCAATTAATGAAAAAAAGATAGTTTTAAAATTTTTTAAGGGGATATAAGAAAAATCGAACTTTGGTTTTAATAGATTTTGGCACTGATCCCATTTTTGTCCCATTCTATAAATTTACCAGATTATTTAGAATAAAATTACCTATTACTGGAATTTTTTTCAAAATTTTAAATGTGGTACATTTGATAGAAATCGAACTTTTAATTCTATTTTGTTTTGTAAAATATATTGATTTTCAAAATTTTAAATCAAATTTTACACCATTAAAAAGAACATTTAAAATACTTTAAAATGACACCAACTTCATTTGTATAACCCAATTAGAAGATTCTCTAGAGCAATTTAAAGAACTTATGTTGGTCCATTTTTGGCCCATTTTGACCACTTTTGCACACCTGTAAATCCAGAACCAATTAATATTTTTTGATGAAAGTTGGTACTTTTCCGAGTTTCTATAAGTAGAACATATGTACCAAATTTCAAGAAAATCCGAGATGGTCATGCCAAAAAGTGTGTTGATTTGACGTGGAATGACCCAGGTCTGAACTAATTTATAGAATTATTTTACGGCGTATATACTTTTACAAAGATTGTTTTTCACTCGTTTTAGTCCATTTTCTTATCTAAGGTTACTTTTTCGTTACAAGTTACACGAATGTACAGTTTTTAAACAAATAGGTTTAAACAAGGGTCAGTTTAGAGAAAATAGAAAATAAGATACTTTATATAAAAATAAATTGTTTGATTTAGGATATTAACAAAGATTTTTTTTATTCATTTTATTCATACATCTAAAATGTCAAAGAAATTTTCAGATCTATAGGGTTAAAATGCCATAAAATAAGCCCATGGGTAATTTGTTGTGAAGGTTATTTAGAAACCATAAAACCAAACTTAAGTTCATTTTTACACATTTCGTACATTTTCTAATGGCTAGTTTATGATTTGCGAACAATATCTTCAACACCCCAATACGATTTCCTCTAACATGGGGATAAATTGATTGCCTTCAAACCATTCTATTCATATTAATAATAACTAGACGGAATGTGATAAAGAAGTCCATTGATTATAAAAATTCTTAGGTTTAAGTTTCATTCAGTCAGTTGTGTCTAACGGAGAATAATTTAAAGCACCGATTTAAAAACACTAAGAAGAAAGAAGATGAACCTTTATTATTTTACCCACAATATGCACGGTACAAACTAAGAACAACACAAAAAGGAACAAATATATGAGAAAATGGAAACATAAGAATTGCCGTGGAGTCAGAAACGCATATGGGTATGAGAGATTATAATACATAATTAGAAAAAATAAAAAAGGAGAAAAAAAACATTTATGCATACATATACATATAGATATACACATTTATGCATACATATACACTTAAATAAAAATTGCAAGTGGCACCGCTGGGAAAGCTTCAGAATGATATTTTTTTAAATGCCAAGGTTTGTGTGTGTGTGTTTTTTTTTTAAATTCTACATATTTTCTATTATGAAAATAATAAAGCTTTAATAATTTTTTAAACTTAAAGGAAATTTCTGATTTTAGATTTACGTCGTTATTTTAGATTTACGATGTTGTAAAATTTAGGTTATAAATAAACGAAAATCTTATGACGTATTTTTTTCTTTGCTTTAGGTATACTAAATACAAATTTTTGAACGTAAATTATAATTTAAATTTCGTAGGTCAGAGCTGTTTCCTTGTTTAGTGAAATGAATTATTGCTTTAAAGAAAAAAGGTGGTGAAGTGGTATAATGTGTAGTTTTTTATATAAGATATATATAGTTATCTATTAAAGAGGACTGGTTTCAACTGCTTAGAATTTTAATGATTTTATTTGAATTTTAACTATTGGATAAATATTTTCTAAGTAATCCCATCTCCAGACCAAAATACCCTAGCTTATTATAAATTAAATAATAACTATAAATTAAACCAGGAGTTGAGGAATTAACTTGATAGTTGGAGTTAAAACTTCTTGTTTGTAATCTTTTCAATGGCACAAAATTTGTGAAGAATAAAGCGTATTTTATTAGTTAAGTAATTTGCATGGGATTTCCATTTTAAATTGCAATCTGCGTTTAATCCGAGATATTTTATGAAGAGGGGACAGTTACAATTTGAATTGATACAGTCGTTGAAATAATAATAATAATAATAATAATAATAATAATAATAATAATAATAATAATAATAATAATAATAATAATAATAATAATAATAATAATAATAATAATAATAATAATAATAATAATAATAATAAAGAGAAGGACTGTAGATACTAAAATTGATAAATTTAGTTTTATTTACATTTATATTGCATAGGTTTTTAAATTTTTTAGCAGGTTTAGATCAAATTTCTCTCCATTATGAAGGTGTGTAAAATAGATGTAGTTAACTATGGTTCTTAACCATTTCAAATCAATAATGTGTACAAAATTACAAATACAAAATTTTATTATATTCGCTTTACCGTACTTCTCCGCCATCTATCCGGTTCAAAACACACATGCTGTTTTGCCAAACTTCGTTGCCAAATATTGCTAACTAACCTAATAAAATACTATGACTACAATAAAAATTTGGCGCTCTTTGAATAATACGGGATGGATAACGGGGAATCGTACCCCAAATTTGACTAAAATCTTCAATTTCCCAATCCTCAAAGATCAAAAGTGCTATATAATATCTTGGCGGCGGTGATTGACATTTTGTTGTTGTTTCAGCCGGTCTCATGAACGGAATGGAGGGTGGCGGTGGCGGAGGCCAGCAGAACGGCGGCTGCGAGGACTCCAAGACCAACCTGATCGTCAACTACCTGCCGCAGACCATGACGCAGGAGGAGATACGCTCTCTCTTCTCTTCCATAGGAGAGGTCGAGTCCTGCAAGCTCATCAGGGACAAAGTAACAGGTAAGCATCAAACACGCACTATACTTCATGGAATTTGAGTACCTTACCTTCTTTATTAAATTTTGTTATATTAAGAAGAAAAAAAAACATTTTGTCAAATCAAATCAAATTTATTAAAAATACATAAATAATTACATATAGATTAAATTATACAAAACAAACACAAGGCGAGAAAAAAAATAATCACACATTCATTATATAATTAATCCCAAAGGAGCAATGCCAAAGGATTCATTGCCGTAAAACCTATTTATATCAGAGCAAAACTATTTAAAATATCAAATTCCTTAAAAAATATTTTTAAAAAACATTGATAAGGACACATAAAAAACATAACATCGCCACTCGAAAGAATAGACGTCGTTAGCAAGAAAATGACTAGCTAGGGGGAGAGCCCGGCAACTAAAGATTCCTCCCCTAAAGGATTTAAAAAAACCTTGATTTATTAACTACAAGGAAATAAACCTATGGTGCCTCACAAATATTATTCGAATAGATATAGTCTAATTCTATATAAAGCTCGAAATCACAGAGTGTTTAAAATGAGAAGCCCCCCCCCACTATTGGAAGATTGGAGAGACATATTAGAGTCCCCCAGAAGTTAATAATCTAAGCGTTACGAAAAAAAAACCTTTTGAAACAATTTTCCTTAGTGTAGTTAAACACCGCATAAATTACTATAATTAATATTAAGAAATTATTCGTCCAAATTGAAAACTGTGTTGGCAGTCCAGGAAAAACCTCTCGCGGTCCTCCATTTGCCGACCCTTGAATTAGTTATACCATACCATCCAGAGTCAAAAATCATTCGTCCAAGGTTTTCAAATGCATGGTATCTTTATAATGCCTGCTAGCAATTATATAAATCTGAATAGAATTTATTACATCAACTTTAATTACACATGGTAAAAACTCCACTAACTAACTCCAAAACTTCCTTTTCCAACTAAAATATTTGATAACAAATATACGTAGAACTGCTAGTAAAATTTCTCAACTGATTTTATCAAGCTGCACATAATTTTCATCAAACATCTTTGTTACACTATCTCAAACCCCTTCAAATGCACAAAAAGCACTTATAGAAAAACTTCTGCGTCTAGGTACGCCAAGACGGTCTGTCTCTGTTGACAGTTGTTCAGAGCCACGTGCGTTTGACAAATCGCAGCGATACAGCTGGGCGGCTCTCTGCCAAAAATCTCACTTCCTCTCAAGAAAGATGCGGTGTTGAGGGACTCGAGGATGGAAATGATAGTCTGGACCCAATAAGAGTCCAGAACACAGATAGGAGATTTTAGAAGCTATTTTTAGGAGACGTTGCCTTTTCGGTTGATGAAGGGTCTTTGTAAAGCTATAGGTGCAGAGCTCTCTTTTTATTTTTTTAGCAGATCAGCCGTTTTACTAAGAAATGTTTTCCTATTCTCAAATTTCGCTGAATTCAGAACCATTTATTTTATTTCACTCTTTGAAAATATTTTTCCAATCTCTTAGACATAGATATGAATTTATTGCATTGGGCGCGTGCTCGTTTACAAGGTGGTACTTACAAAAAAGAACAAATACAATTTACATACAAAGAAACTCAATAACAACATAAATATACAACAAATAGCGACACAGGTAAACATTAATCAAACTAACTCGATTCTATTAGTACATTTTGGCGGAATTTTAAGGTAGATATTGTAAAATAAAAAATTCTCGCGTACTGACTTTGAGTTAAAATGAGAGGGAAAGGTTTTAAATTGGGAAAGTGTTTCTATAGGGAGTATAAAGAGAACAAGAATTGAATAAATATGGTTCCAAGTTTCATGTTCTTCAGTTACAAAAAGGGCATGGGTTGGTTGAGAAAATTTCAATCTTTTACCTCAATTGGGCTTCATTCGAATGTCATTATTCGTTTTAATATTGTTTTAAGACTTTAAAATATTACATTAGTTAACACTTTTCTCACATTATGGCTGATAACATTCATAAATACACCATTGTACCACTAATAAGATGGTTACTTATTCAAGTTAAGGATTTTACCATATTTAAAATAATCATTATTATTTACTTTTTAAATTTCTGAAACTTAAATATTAAAAATTGAAACAAGTATTCGTATTTAGCGATTTGATTTCTTATATCTGTTAGGCTTAATTTTTTTTAAATGCTTTTAAATAAGTAAAAATATTTAGTGTATATTTAGTTTGCCTCAATACTGAAACTTTACCCGCTATTTAATATTATTTAATATTTCAATTCATAAAAGAATTAATATTTGAGACAATCTTAACTCCAAAAAAGTATTCAGCGTTTGAAAATTAAACTTCCTTAAGTAATCAGGGAAAATAGATTCAGCAACGCCCAGCTAAATGATTTCACAAATAACGCAGTGAAACTCAACACAACATTTAAAAGCAATTAAGCTTCTAAAAACAATTTTGTTTAGAAGTGAAATTTAAATATTTGCACACGTGTAGCAACTAACCCTCTTTTTCAAAGTTTTGTATTAAATTAGCATTGCGTTCTAAAAGGTAAAGTGCAATATACTTACTATGTAATTAAGAGACAGTTTATGTGGTTAAAAACAGTTACAAAGTTGATTATTATTTATAAAAAATTAAATGAAACGTTTTAGTTTTATTTAGAGATTTAGCCACCCTGATACTTTTTTGTTTCCGCCTTACTTCAACATTCCTTCAAATTCAGAAAACACCTTTTTTGCATTAATTATTATGAGTCCTTTATTTTACTGATTTTTGGCCGAAAAAAGGAATATTTTCTACAAAATAAACATGTATCTATGCAATAATTTTTGATAGATTACAAATTTCTTTGAAAACTGATCCTTATTCAGGATAATTTTCAGAAGTTAATTAATTTTAAATTTCAAGAAAGAGACAAATCTACTTGTACCACTAAGAAAACGACACCTGTTTGTCCTTCTAGTAGGAAAATAACAATAACTAAGTCTTCTCCTTACGTGATTATGAAAGAGAACATTCTTAAATAAAGTTTGTGACATGAATATTTTCGAAAATCTAGCTACTATATGATTTGATTTGCTATGATTTTTTGCTTCAAAAAACTGTCGCTCTGTGCTAGAATTTAGACCATATTTGAGAATTTGGCAACATGCCTGTATACGGCTTGTTCACAACAATTAAATTCAAGAATATTGCCCACATACTGACTGAAACATTTAACATGAGTAAGTCTTCTAAATTAATAAAAATGTCTACACTAAATTTTTTTTCGTCTATTAAATTCTGATGATCTTAGTATCTCTTTGGGGAAAATAAATATCAGCAAAAAATTTTTAGCTGTTTCATTTTAAACAGTGTAATACTTTCAAACTTTGTTTAAAAGTGTTGGTTTGAAGTTCCGTTTTTATGTTTATTTAGCAGGTCAAAGTCTGGGATACGGATTTGTAAACTACGTTAGAGCTGAGGATGCTGAAAAGGCCATTAATACTCTAAACGGTCTACGCCTACAGAACAAAACGATTAAGGTAAGTGAGAAAAAAACTCTATTAAACTGTTTTGAAAGTCAGTGTTTAGGGATATATCGTTATCCTTAAGTTATTAGTATTGATGCATGTGGCAACTGAAATACAAGGGCGTGTCAAGGATCAACTTGTTATTCACTTAAACAGAAAATTTTTTCCAACGAATTTAATGAAGATTTCTTAGTATAGTACCAATATGAAATTTAAAAACCACATTTCTAAAGAATTTTTCCTTAATTGTTATTGGTGCATAGGGTTAAGTATCCAGTGTTCGTTAACTGAAGCAGTATTTTTAACACCTTCAACATAGAAAAACAAAGATTGGTGGAACTTTCTTTAGTTCGTTTCTTTTCAAAACTTCACTTTCAAATACTAAGTAAAGAATGTTTAAAGCTAATAAAATCTCATGAATTCAACCAATGTTTTATGGGGTATCATAAATCTTATTCTAAGCAAAATTGAGACTATTAGGGGAAAATTAAAATCTACAATTAGGAAATTAAACTCTTAAATAACTTTTATTGATTAAAATTAAAAGCAAACAATGGGTGAACCTCATTCAGTGCTTCTTTATTGCTATTTCTCGATTACCGTTCTTGCATATATTGTATGAATTGTGTGTTGTCAGGTGTCGTATGCCCGTCCGAGCAGCGAAGCCATCAAGGGTGCCAACCTGTATGTGAGCGGCCTTCCGAAGGCCTTCACCCAACAGGACTTGGAGGCTCAGTTCTCCCCGTTCGGGCGCATTATCACCTCCAGAATTCTGTGTGATAACATCACAGGTAATAGTGGCGGTCAGTAGAATTATCTCTCCTTCTCTTTTTTTTTCTCGCAGTCAACTCTCAGTGTGCCTCCCTCCTCACTGATGCACCGATCAACGTATATCGACGCTAATAAATCGGTTTCTCAATAGGAGTTCGTACGTTTCGTACATAGCGTAATGTATAAAAACTGAAAAGTGTTTAAAAAAAATAAACTTTTCAAAACGATTTATTCAAATGGCAGTTTGTAACGATTGGAACTAACTGAAAGGACTGGAAATTTGTAAGGGCACCAAGATTTGTTCGAAACTTGGAGATGGCGACTGGCAATACCCTTATGAAATTCTAAAACATTTAATGATTAACTAATAAGTTTTTAACATGCAAAAGACAAATAAATGTCTTTACTTTTACAAAAATAATCCACTGATCGAGATTTAAAAAATAACTTATATTATATTCGAAAAAGACTGTTTGTAAGGGATTCCACCTCCCATTGAATGTAAAATGGACAAATGAATACTAGAGCAATGCATGATAAAGTGAGAACCAAGGCACAGTGAAATTGATTGTTTTTATTCATTTGTTGTATAATTTAGTATTTTATGCTTTTATATTGTTAATGTTACAAATTAGTTTCGTTTTTATGATTACGTTTTTGTACAGCCCACTTAGTGATGATGAAAATTATTAATTTTGTTCGTATAATTTTGCGTCAGAAAGTATCATTTTATATTTTGCCGCATGTGAGCCTGCCTGTTGTATGGATTCAGTTGAGCTTTCCTTTTTTAGTTTCACATGCTTATGCTTCAATGTTTTATGATCACATTTTTGAGGCATGTTTTCCCTAAATGAAAGTTACAGAAAGTAGATTGTGGTGGGGTAAGATGGTTATATAGCGGGGTAAAATGGACATAGGAATTAGAACAAATTATTTTCATAAAATTTATTGCTCTTTGGCAAGCTGATTTTATTAATATAAACTGATAAAATCCCTATGTCCATTTTAACCCGCTGTATAACCCATCTTACCCCACCCTACACTATTTTATGGAAGACAAAAATTGCGGAACATGAAAATTGCAAAGATTTTCTAAAAAGAGGTCTAAGTCATGTCAAATGAACTTTGAATAGTAAATCCATATATAGTCATTTTTGGACACTCTTTTCAAAGACCGAATTCCTTTAAATATAAAATAGGTATACCATTTTTATGTGAATGAATTACGTTAATGCATGTGAATAACGTTAAACACAATAATAAATATCAGTTATAAAATATTTTTAAACTTACGTGCCTCTAACTTATTACTGATACAAGAAGGAGGTAGCTGTATATCAAGTAAAAAAAAAGAACCATAATCTTGATGGGTATTAAGTGTGTTTCAAGTGAAAATTTTCACAATAATCATTGTCTGTTGTTGCTAATAGAGTTTAAATTGAGTGGATGAGAGGCCAATGGGTGCAAGTGACAATATGTGATAAGTTTACTCTGTATGCATTGTGAATGAAATTATAAATACTACAAAATTTAACATATAATATTTCTGGGTTTTGATATTCTGCACTTTTGTTAAATGAATTACAATTTCTCTTCTTACTGTATTTGTTTTACGGGTTGTGTTCAAATATCACTTAACAAGGGTTAAAATCACCCGGAAAGAAAGCACAGATTTAGTCAAATTGCTGTACTGAATACGAAGGTTAGAACTGAGTGTAAAATTGTTCAGACTAACTAATAGTTTAGATGGTAAATATTTTGTACTGTTCGTATATCGTTCACCATCAGTCCTGTAAATGTGCAATTTTTGCTGGTATTAATCGTAAATACATCATAAAAACTGACTGAAAATAAATAATGATGCTGAAATAAAAACTTTCTTTACAATGACTCCCCTACAGCCCTTCAAAGATTTTGGGGGAGAGAGGGGCATAGCCAGATGTACAAAATATAAGCCATTGTCCATCAATAAGTGGTCCATTACGTTCATTCAAATATTTTTGGGACAAAAATACTTCAAAACCCGAGCAACGTCACAGCAGCTTGCCAATCAAAAGAAAGAATCTCAGACATTTTAATGAATGCGTCGCAATAAACAACTTAAACTGGTTGGGGATCTTACTGTGGTGCATGTGGAATTTCAGGGGTCTAGGGAAAGGTCAATAAGTTTAATAAGATTTTCTTTTTTTAACCATAGGAAATAATTGAATTCAACCCATATCCACAGGCTCAATTTGAGTAAGCAGAGGCGTAGTTGTAATCGAACATGAATTGCACCTCCTGGAGCCTTACGTCTTAAGAATATCCTGGTATTTTCCTAGGATAGAAGAGATGCCTTGGGATCCTGTCGTGATAGAACTATTGTAGCTATGTCCTTTAACTCTAAAGCAGTATTTCCACTTTTCCGAATTTTTGCGTCATGGGGATGCGGCAAGACGAAAGGGCGAATCACGACCAAAGTGACATTCTTTTCAGCTGTCTCTGTCAGCTCTGTTTTCTGTATAAGAAGCTGCCTTAAAAAGAGTTTCCACTCATCTCAGTTTGTTGCTTTACTGCAACTCGACGAGACCAAACAGACAAATCGTAGTGAGACAGCTCAAGATGACATCACCTTTGTTTTTCTGTGATTCGTTCAATTGGTCAACGGATCAAGCAAATGGAAACTCTTTTAAGAGCAAGTTCACGGATGCTGATATGCTGGGCAATATTTAATCTTTTAGCATATCTCTAGCCTATTGATGGTAACTCTAACTACGTCAATTAAGCTTACAATAGGCCTTAGATCGCCTAAAATATGTTAACAACTTGGTGCATCAGCAAGTCTGTACTTCAGCCATCTTCTAGTAGGATACTCTACGCGGTTCAGGCTTTTGACTCTCGGTGGTTCAAAGCAACTTTGAATAGAGAAATATAGAACGATTCTCTATTCAAAGTTGCTTTGATCCACCGAGAGTCAAAGTATAGATGGCGGAAGTACTACAGACTTGCCGATGCAATCTGAAGGAAGCGGTTAACTGAGGGTGGTTGTTGCAGGTTTGTCTAAAGGCGTGGGTTTCGTGCGCTTCGACCAGCGCATGGAGGCGGAGCGAGCCATCAAGCACCTGAACAACACCGTGCCGGAGGGTGCCACCGACCCCATCACGGTCAAGTTCGCCAACAACCCCAGCAACAACGTGAAGGCGCTGGCGCCGCTGGCGGCCTACCTGTCGCCGCAGCGCCGCTTCCCGGGGCCCATCCACCACCCGGCCAACCGCTTCAGGTACATACCGGTGCCCGCCCCCGCGTCAAGGTACGAGGGCTACGCCAGCCTCCATCCATAAACGGACGTCTCTCCGCCCGCTCTCTCGAAGGTTTTGCAGCCTTTATTTCTGTCTGTTTGCCCTTGTTTCTCAGACTCACCACACATGTGCATATGTACGCTTTTTTCCTCTTCTCCTCCTCCTCCTTCTTCTGCGTTCGGTTCAGCAAGGGCGAGTTGAGGCCTCATCTCACTGAAGCCCCATATCCCCTAGTCTCGTACCAAATATGTCACGTTTACGTAACTGCAACTAGAAGTAAACGAAATTTGTCCATACAGGACGAAAATTGGACGAATCTTGAACGTGTGTGTTGCTTGGGTCATTGTTAGTTACTCATTGAAACCACCAACCTTCCGTTCCCTTGGTGGAAGTACCCTTCCCCATCAGTGCTTGATGAAAAACCCCTCAGTTTTACCCCTACCAAATATCTTCTTGAATTGCGTAGGACATCTCCAAGTCTCCTGATGAGCTGTTCCCCTTCAACAATACTGACAAGGCCTATGGGCGCCTACATGTGTATTGAAACAAAACAAACCAGAAGAACCAACCCCTAAACTAGAGAAATTTTTATCGTCCTAAGACACGATAGTCGATCTGATGGGGGACACGGGTCTCCTTACAATGCTTGAGGAACATAAAAAGTTTTATTTAAAGTAACATTTTTCCTGAAATTGACCAATTTCAAATTTGCGGGTAACCCAAAATCTCCTGGTTGTTAGTTCCCCTCAATCTTTGACTTCTGAATACGCCAATGTACACAAAGGTGATATTTTTCTATTCCAAAACTTCTACCAATAACAAGCCAGTATAATAGTGATCATGAATTTAGGCAACTTTATAGAATCTATGTCTATATCTTTGGAGATTGAGAGGGATGATTTAAAATAGCTGTATTCCCTACCAAGGGGAATTCAATAGAAGATGGGCTCTCTAAATAGGGTTGGCCTAGTTGAACATCCCGTTATTTACTGCAACGTAAATATATTGCCAAATTTTTAAAAAGTAGAAGTTTTCCCCCTAGAATTATTTGTACTTAAACAATAAATCCTATAACCCAACTCTCTATAAATATACCATAAGCCCAACTCGCCTTTGCATTGGTTTTGTTTTGTATATAAGTGAGATCCATTTCTTTAGGTCTAATTTGTGTTTATATGCAACTTGCTCTTATTATGGTTTGCTCTTTTTTGTGTTGAAAAACCCACGCTTTTATTACGTGGTATCAAAACGGGTCATTTTTAAAAATTTGGAGGTATTTTCCAGATCGTCTTTATTCTTTTGAAGATATCAGAATCACTTCCTTGGATGAATGGGAAATAGTAAGAATAGGTAAAGTTATCGGGTTAGTCAGTACTCGAAGAATTTGTAAAAAGTGCCTCTTTTTTAAGATAAAATCAAGATACTTAAAGCTGTCTCTTTGTGTTGAGTTAGCTAACTGCTAAAGGGAGTGAGTATTCTTAAGATAAGTGGACAGAATACATTTTGAAGAATGAAGAGCTTTCCAATGTTCTGTTCAAAAAGAAATAATTTGATTTTTGATGTCAATTTGTCCTTGACAAAAATCTTACAAATATAAAATTTAAAAAACTTTGCAAAACAGCTACATAGTATAATGAAACATGAAGTAATGTTTAATGCAGATAAGAATCAATCTAATTAAGAAAAATTATTACAAAAGTACGAAGTACCAAACTTAAAGAAATTTTTTATGCTCTCTCATAAGTTAGTTCTCTTGGTAACAATTACGAGAGATTAACATGAAAATTCCAGAATAGTTCATTTGATTTTTTTTAAATACATTTTTAACATTTAAGATATTTAAGATATATATTTTCCCTAAATTACTGGTGACTATTTTGTTTTTTTAGCCCCTCTCGAAAAAATTAATAATTATACAAAAATGGTTTTCCTTTTTTTATTCCTGATTAGTTTTTCTTTGACCTAAAAGCTTGTTATCACAACTTGATTGCAAGTCATTTACTTAGTTCTTATAAAATGAGTTTCTTTGCTCATAGTTGCAAGTTCTTCCTTCATCTTGCACAGCCTTTTTATTTGGATGATTCCCCTTTTTCATTGGTTCTGCTACTTACGCATTTGATTTGAAACACATTTAAAGATGAAACTTGAATTTTGATAAAGTGTGTTCATGTATGTTGTATTGGATAATATGCTCAAGTGATTTCACATGTGAAAGTTGAATGTGCTATTTCCACATTGTAATCTCACTGTGCATATCTATGATACTGGGTGACTTTTTGCTTATTTAAGTGGAATTCTTTTCGATTAATATTATCCTCTGTTTCTAGAGAAGTTTGATTTGTTATCTCCCTTGCATTCACTTAAATGTCTGATTCAGTTTTCTTGAGTCTTCTGAAGGTAGGAGTATTTTGTACTTGGCATGTTTTATGTTTTAATTATGCATTAGTTTTTCATGTAAAGTATTTTATTATGGCGGTACAGATCGTTTATACTTCGATTTTCCTATGTTGAGCTCTATGCTTGTTTTATTGGTTTCATTGCCGTTTATGGATGAGGTAAAGTATTTTTATTTGGCGTAAGAAAGCCTCAGAACTTGAGAGATGATTATTTAGATGAATTTACCTTTTGATTCTTATATAAACTGTTTCTTCAGTTTATTCTTGTTTCTAGTTATTTATATTTTTTGCTATGATATTAACTTTAGTTTCATGCGATTGAAAATTAAGTGCTGTTTCGAACACTTTTAAGAATAGAGTTTAAACTATCAGACTAGTTGATATAGTTACAGTTTTAAATTTAGGCTTACAAGATTAAAGAAATTTTAATATATTTGAGAAAGTTTTGAACTTTTTGTTCTATCTATATATACTTTGTTTTAAGTTATGTTATTAAATATTTATGGAAGACACAAAAAGCAGCATTTATTTTTCAGTCTCAAAAATATTTATGTAATTTAGCATTGTAATTATTCTGTCTCTTAAGTTTATCATTATCATTCGTAAATGTTTAAACTTTTGATATACAGGGTGATTTAAAAGCCAAAAAGACAACTTCCTGGAGGGTTAGATATTTATTTGGAATCAAAAAAGAAAAATGGGATGTAAACACAATCCCAAGCCGATAGAGTTACAAACAGAAGTTTGTACTACAAATTTGCAATCACCCAGTATTTCAAATGTATCTTTTTCACACTAATATTTAAAATATGTCTTACAAAATAAGCTGCATTTGAGTTTGATAAAACTGTTATAACTATCATTAAGATAGACGATAACTGAAATAGGCTAGAGAACGTGTAAAAGTTTTTGATTTACCCAATATTTATCGCTCAAAGGAGAATAATTGAAGTTTAATAAATTATTTTTTGGAGTTTTTTAAGGTAAGTATCCCAAAAGGCTTTAAATGTTAAATGTTTCATAAGAATTGTTTTATAATAGTACATAAAATACTTAATACTAATGTGTACGCTTGAAGTTATGAGGTTACTATCTAGGTAAAAAAAGAGCAATATTAAGTCTTGTCGATCCCAAATTAAGACCCCACGGAGAAAAGTGTAACGGCCATAAATGATTGATAGATAGTAAAAAGGTTTTCGTTTCTCAATTATTATCTCTAACCAGTTCGAAATACAATAATTGTTAATTAATACAGTTACTCTTTTAAAGACTAGATGCAGAATATTTTTTTAGTTTCAAGTAATTTATTTACTGTATTTTCAATTATAATTATAAATGTTCACTACAGAATACATTTGTCGTGGCTAAGACAACTCTCAGAAAGGAAATACTTCCAATAATATTTTTTGCCCACAATCTATTGGGCCTTCTGCAAAATTTCCACTCATTCGACTGGACCAACTGGACGAATCACAGCCTAAAATGACGTCTGTGATCCGTCCGTCGGTCTTGCACAAGTGGATAGTAGAACCTTTCTCAGGGTTGTCTCAAACGCCGCTGCCAGAGAGAGCCAGGAGTATTTAATATCTTTGTGTGACATGCGGACCCTCCCTGTCTCTCCCCTGTAGATACTCCCCTCTGGCGGGTGACCTCTTGGCCAACCCCTTACTAGCGGGCACGGCGATCAACGGCTCCGGCTGGTGCATCTTCGTCTACAATCTGGCCCCTGACACCGAGGAGAATCTCCTGTGGCAACTGTTCGGCCCTTTCGGCGCAGTGCAGTCCGTCAAGGTGATCCGAGACCTGCAGACCAACAAGTGTAAAGGATTCGGCTTCGTCACCATGACCAACTACGACGAGGCTCTGGTAGCCATCCAGAGCCTCAACGGATACACGCTGGGCAACCGGGTGCTCCAGGTCTCCTTCAAGACGAACAAGTGCAAGTCCTAAGCCCACGCCGCGAAGAGATGAAATGAAATTCGATGACGCTACCTCGACCGCTTTATCCGAACTGGTTATTAAATTATTATTATTATTCTTCATTTGTTTATGATTATGTCTGTTATGTGTTTTTGGAGGAACTCTAACGCTTGAAAATTTTTGTCTAGTCATTATGTGAAAGCCAAGTCGCTTGGTTGATATTCTATGTAGTCGTGCTTAAAAAGCTCTTTTGATCACTTTATGAGTTTTTTTCCCGCTGGTCAGTTCCTCCACTTTCTTATTCAGAGGGCACTCTAGTTTTGTTCTGATCTCTACCCCTAATTGTTTTTTCTGGATATAGAATAGTCTATCCAGAGCAAACACGATTAAAATTGAGAACGGAATTCCATACTATCAAGAGATTTCTACTGATTTATACCATAAGTCAACAGATAAGTTACTTTTAAACATAAATTTACAATTAAGAAAAGTACCCAAAATTGGTTTGTGACGGGTTTATTTATTTTCGATTACAGTTTATGTAAATAATGAATGCTATAAAGTTTTAAAATGTTTCAGCATTTCATTTAGAATTCATTTTTTAAACTAATTTTTTATCATAAATGTCAATGTAACAAATGTTATAATTTTTTATTGTATATTTTATATATTTTATATGATATGGCCAAATATGTGATTATTTATTGATTAACTTATTTATATTTATTCTTTAAATTATTTATTAATTTATTTGAAATAATTTTGTTCATCATATATTTTAGTTTTAGCAATATTTATGGTTCAAGTATTTATTTACATGTTTTTTTTTTCATTTTGTAGATGCTTTTGTTTATCAAGTTTTAGTTTTCTTTATCAAGTTTTAGTTTCCTTTATTATTTTGCATGCTTATGATTTTAGTTTTGTTTGTTATGATTTGGAATGTAGTTGCAATTTTTCGAAATTAAAATTTATGTTGATTTTATTTTAACACAGTTTTGAGTTGATTTTTCTAAATGCATGCTGATTCACATTTTGTGTTTGTGAAATTTCTTATATTAGAAAAATATTCACATACAAACTTTATAATTATCCTTCTTTATTTACATCAATATATAATAAGCCCTTCTGAGTACCGAAATCCAATTAATTTCTCCTTGAAATAAATGTATAAAAATAAGTTAGCATACCTTCATTTGAAACATATTTAATAAAATAAAGGCCGGGGTAACTGCAATAGAGTTTAAAGGACTAAAGTAATAAATTCGTGACTTGGAAAATTTTTAACATAGAAATACGACTACGAAAAATTGTTTCGATTCTTGGAAGAGTAATAAAAGACTACTTATTTTACACAGAAATTTACGAACCGAAGTTTTTCTAAAACATATTACCATGAAATCAAGTGAAGATAAAGAGCAATTTTAAAAATATCATTGGTTCCCTTCTACATTTATCAAGGAATATTTTTGCCCCCGAAAAAGAAAAATAACCTAAGATATTTCCCCCCTGCAACTGGGAATACCAGCCTTCTTTGTCTTAAACGCAATTCATTTTAGATGAAAACTTGCACCCGATCTTCCATAATGAGCGGTTTTTACTGTGTATGACGTACATTGTCTAATTTTTTGACATAGGCTCTCTTAACTGGTCAAACGTGAACTGATTTGTCTATTGTTCCTAAGAAAGACAAATGTGTGCTTCACCACGAAAATTTCACCAAAGAAATGAGACAAAGCTTGGGTTTTTAATAAAGAAGACGTTCTACACTTGCACTCGTGAACACAACATACATTTCCTTTCGGATGATATAAAAATGCAATCAATAGGTTTACTAAAATATAACTTTATTAACACTAGTTTTGTTCTTTGCTCTTTCTTTGACCACTCTGTTCGCGTGTCACAGTTAATCTACACCTTCAGTTAAGAGGCACTACTCTTTAATGTGTTCAAAATCCTTAAAAGCTTAATTCCAAACTGTGAGAATCATAGAAGTTAGGGATTGCATCCCCACACAGTAGCTGGTCACCGAAAAAATAAGAGCTTAATAATTAACATTAAATAGGGATTGAAGAATTTTCAGCCCAAGTTTTCGAGTATGAATTTAACTGCACATATTCTAAAGAACTTAAATTTGTGAAAAAATCACGTGATCAAGTGTGGCACGTTTTGAGAGGATATGTATACTTATATAAATATATATTATATATATTGAAAATTGTACATAAGTGCGGGATGTACCATTTTCAGAATTTTTTGATACAAGGTACTGTTAAGTGTCATACCCACTGTATGTTACGGATTTTGAATAGTTGTAGTTTCAGTCAAATTGTTTCAAAAGTACATTGAACCCAAACGTGACTTTTTAACATGATTCGAAAATAAACATCAGAGATTATTTTTAAGTTACAGGCCAAAATTAAAGATCCGTAAACAGCTTCGAAAAAAAAAATCTCCATACAAAACAACGGAGTAAGCAATCAGTTTGAATTTACTTTTGACTCATAAATTACTTTAAGAGAATGTCAATAGTAATGATTGTTGTTTTTTTATGTTTCGAGTGGAGAGAGTTAGTTCACAGTGCTCAGCCTGTAAAGTAAAAATCATCCGTTGTTTAGGAGAGAAAGAGAGTGGAGATTTTTGACTTCCCGACGAGTGTTATTTGTGACTTTTCCTTATAGTTTTGCTACAAAGGACATTTTTTGACATCCTTGCTGGTGCTCGGTCTATCAATTCCGCAGGTGCTCCTAAGTGGTGTTCCGTTCGAACACTCGCGATTTCTGCTAACACGTTTACGACTTTTTCGGTACATAATTGATAACTAAAAAAGTCAATTTTTATATGAATGAATCTCTCTATATATATATTTAGAAATATATATATATAAATATATACTACATATATTCTTGTTCGTATACATCACAATAATCAATGATGGTCGTTTATCAAGGATGTTGTAATATTGCCTTTTACTTTGTATTCACATGAATGTATTGAAACCATCCCAGATGCAAGGTAATGGAGGATTTGACATTTTTGTCTTCAATTACCTCTTTTTTAATAACTCCATTGGTCCAATATGCAACAAAATTTTAACATTTTTAATGTTATAGAACTACATTATAACTGAAGGAAAATTTTCAAATAATATTATATGCTACAATTTCAATTCTATAAGTACATGTACTGATGGACTACTTACTTCGTAGCTAAGCCATACCTACATACTCATATATAGACTAAATTTAAGGACTTTAAAGATGCCTGCATCTGGGACTGAATAAGTTTCAAAAACTTTTGATTGCAGTTTACTGTTAAAATAGACAAACTACCTATTGTGATGTAACAGGTCCTAGTTTTCGATGTTCTGTTCTGGGCGTGGCTTTTTAGAATGGAATCCAAAACCGCCAACTTTCACAGGCAATAATATTGAGTGGTGTAGACATGGAATGGAGAGAGTGAATCTCATTTTTTTTAAAAGCAAGGAGCAAACGAGCCTTAGAAATAACGGCGTTCTGTTTGTTGACCCTCTGTCGCATTTTGATGAATCCGTTCCCCATGCATGAAAAGAAGAACATCAATCGAAATTTAAGCAAACGAAATTGTACAGGCGAGGGTTTTTTTAGCGATTTCTGCTCGGAACGAAATATCTTGTGATGTGATATAAAAAGGACGGGAATATTAGACATGCCATCAACAGCTACGAATCTCGGAATTTAGATGTAGCAATCGGAGATCCGAATCTCAAATTCTTCGTCTTTTGATAGCCAAAGCGGTAGTGGAATGTTGGTTGTTCAGAATGAAGTCAGCAAAGGATTACAATAAGGTATACGATGGAAATGGTAAAAAAATTAATATGTTGTTATTGTTATTCACACACGAAAATGTGTATCGCACAGATGTAGACTAGAAGCCGAGTGTTGACTGGTTATGTTTGGGCAAAATAATAGAAAACCGATAATTTAATATGACTGAAATCAATACCATGCACAAGTTTTTGTATGTATATGATGCGACTATGTTTAATGTGACCATTTGGTTTCACCCCTGCACTATATTCCTATAATGAAATGTCTCGACTTTTGAGTTCTCGATTGTGAGACTTTTTCTCACTGAGAATATGACTTTTGAAAAGACCCAATAACATGACAGAAAAATGCGAGTGTTTAAGTATTCAACTAAGTTTTGAAGTACCGTACTTTTCCCGGACTCGATAAAAAGAAACAGGTTCGCCATTTGAGGAAAACGAAGTTCACGTCGTGCGCTCCGATATTTGTTAAACGACAGGTGTAAAAGTAATTTTTTCATTTACACTCGTGTAAGGATGCATTGCGCAAATGCAAGATTTTTCGGTATAGTTTGTAAATAGAAAAAAAAATTAGGTTGAAGAATGGGAACGAAGTATTTGAATTTAAAGAGACACTGAAGATTTTCTCGCATACAAGAGCAGTTAGTTCTTCGTTCCGTAAAAAATTTGAAGAAAGTGAAATGGCAACAACTGAGGTGGTCGTAATTTAATACATTAAAGTCAGAATTTTAACATCGGTTGAATATGAATAAGACTCGTTTTTTAAACAACACAAGTAAACGCAAGCGAACACAAAAATTCTCTTGCCGATATGTCAAACGATCTGATAGGAAGTATTTCTTCCATCGCGTAAAAAATATTTTACTGGTATTCCGCAAATACTAAATGAACATTAGAGCCTAATGTTATGTGATATTCTTTATATTGGAAATTAGAGGAATGTGGTCACACTATGCATGCTTGTCAGCGGTTGAAAGCAATATAACGGACTAACATCTAACATTATGCTATGAAATTTACCACGATTGGTTATGGATCACTGTTATTCTATATATCCTAACTAAACTGTCGTGATATACGACAGTCTTTTCAATACTTTAATAAAATGAATTAGTTGTAAATACCACTAATAAGTGACGACTTTTAGAGTTTTCGAGAATTTGTTAAATCTCTGATCAGTTTGTGTTAGGCAACCCCCTACTTAGTCTTTTTCTTCTACATACTATTCATATATATTACATATACTTTACATTTCTTTTCGACTTTTTCTAAATGTGAGATTATAACGATATCTTTAGTGAGTTAGGTTTCTCCTTAGCTTTTTCTGAGCACTTTTGAGAATGATGTTTATGAACATTCCATTTATAAATACATTACCTTATATTTATATCCTCTAGTCATGATTATACATTATTTATTAAGGATGGCAGAAACGTACTGAACTTGAAATGTAATGGTGTTCCTTTTTCAAATGCCAATATCATCGAATATCCCTTGGTGGTGGAATTTAACATTGAAGCCTTTCTGATCCTAAATTAGGTTAGTGTCTTTAAATAAAGTATTATAACATAAATTTTGAACCATCTATTTGAATAATTCAGAGTTAAAACTCAATAATTTAAAAAAGTATGATTATAATTCTAGTAGATTTTACTTGGTTGAATTCAACTGTTTTTCTATTAAAGATCATTTTGGGAAAAAAAAAACCTTTAAGAATCTCATAAAGACGATAGACGAAGAACTCTTTTGAATAAGTTTCCAATTCAAACTAGAGGACACCCTTTTTCAATTTTGGAATTTTTCTGCTTTCGAGTAATTATATTGTACTTCTCGTTATTTATTCCACGTATTTCTCGTTGATATATTTATTTATTTATTCGTACTTTACGGAAAAATATGAGAAAAAACTCACGACTTTTTTGAAATAAAAAGAAACTGAGTGGTCTAAGTACTATGTAAAACACTTAGATGATGAACTCATGTATTAATTGATTGCTTTGCTTGTTTCTAAAAATGTACATTTCTGTAGCAACTTTGAGTCGTATTTTTCCGCATGCTAAGTATGTATTTTATAAGTGTTGTCTTGTTTCCGATAAATATGTGGCGTTTTCTAATTATTTGTGCATGTGTAGGTATACTAAGTATAGAGATTACTCGTTTTTTCTTATTATCATTTAAAAAGCTCACTCTTAGAAGCTATTAGTGTCAAGTTCGATCTGTGCTTAATTTATTGCTTGCAATGTGATTGCAGTATTTTTCGGATAAGTTGACGAAGAATTCGGTGGCTAAGCAACAGTTTTTCTGCATGAACTAAACTTTTCCTTAATTTGTCATCATCATTATCATTTAAACAACTTAATGGTATTTTTTCTCATTTGAAAAAAAAAAAAACTCGTTTTACCCCTTTACGTAAGGTACCCATTCGAAAAATATTAGGCACGGAAATTTTCTCAAATTATTACAAAAAAGATTTTGAAATTACTACTAAATGGAAATGTGACAGAATCTTATCATACGGTTAAAAGTATCGATTGTTTAGCCAATGCAAAAGGGAAACTGGTGCTCAAGCCATTTTACATTTATTTCAACTTTTCAATTTTCAATGTTAGCCACTCCAAGCAGTTTAATATGCATTTGCTTGCCATAATTTATGATTCGCATTCTCTAAGTGGAGTTAAATCTAATATTTAAAGAATGATGAAGCAACGCGGTTGGTACTTATACGTTGATACAACAATCAATGACTCTAAAAAAATATCGAATGCCATCTGGCATTCCCTCCATTCGTGCACTGAACTGAAGAAAATTTAAGCAACAGTCGGCGTAAGTCTCTTCGACTGCCGACCCCGACAGATTATTTCCACAGTTATTCCAAACGATGCAATGCAACCACGTGCGAGTAAAGCTAATCATTCCAGTGCATCTTTTTCGTAATTCTTTTTTGGAATCGGCGAGCCTTTTCGTATACCGTTGCAACTTCTCTTGCTTTCGAATAGCCTTTGATTTGTAACATGTTGTATACCCACAAGCGATTGCATTGATCCTTTTGTTCCGTTCGAAAGAACCAAATATGGCTGCCGGGAGATAGCCCGCTGCAAGTGCTGGAAAAGACACCGAAAGTGCTGAAGCTGATGACGAAGGAAACAAACTGCGTAGGATGATTGTCTTGCAAATATTTGTACTTTTGCATGTTAAAAATTCAATAAATTTCCGTCTATTGGGAGCCTCGGATTCTTTCATTTTTGCAAAAATCTTTCTACTTTTCAGGACAAAGGATCAAGGCGAAAACTGACTACCTCTGAGAGAGTCAAAGAACACTACATTTCCATGATTCAATAGCTATTGAGCTTATTTTATACGAATTTTGCATATTCAAAGTATAGCTTAAGATATTTTCAATGAGATCGAGATACAAATTATCATGACAGTTTTTATGCATTTAATGCCTATATTGTTCATTGCACATAAAAATAAACTCATTGGGTAATTTTCAAAAATAAATAATCTACTGTCATTTTCTGAAAAAAGAAAAGTAATACTAATATTCAAAATTTTAAGAAAATAAAATGTTTGAAAATTTTATACATTAAATACATTACATTACATTAAATTTATACCTATTACAAAACAAATAAAAAAAAGTTTTAAAAAAAGTTTTAATTCCTATAAAAATATGTTTTCTTATTAAAGTTCCTGGTTTTGTTAAATCGTATAAAATTTTTTGAAAGAAAAGGCAAGCTACAGTTTGTTTTTCAGCTGACCTTAGAACTGGTAAGTTAAGCCTGTCAGACACAAATTTCAAGTTTTATAAATTTTAAAAGATTCAAATAATATGATAATTGGCAAAAGCAGATTCTACCCAGGAAACACAAGTGTATTTGCTTTCAGTGGATTAATATAATTTAATAGTCTTGAAGAGTTCAGAAAATGTTAAGAAAATTTTTTACAGTCAAAAAGATAACTTAAAGCATCATTATAGATCACATAAATTAAACTTAATCATACCTTGATGAAGGAGACATGAAGGTATACTATGTATTTATTATCTCTCTTTAGTTTATTTTAGAAACCTACAGAGAAAATAATTTCTGGGGGGAAAACCTTCAATTTCCAGTTAAAACACCCAAGCTAAAAAGTGAATAGCTGCATTTGTTTCAGGTCAATCAAAATATAGGAGAGTCCAAATTTACGAGGGTTCAATGAACCTTGTTTTCCCATTCCATACCACTTTTTACGTAACATTAAAATCTAACGTTATTGTTATTTTATATAGATTTTCAGCTTTTTTAATTCCATTCTGAAAATAAAAGTTTTTTTTAAAGAGAAAATAATATCAAAAACGAAAATAGTTATACCCAAAGAATAATAAATATGTTGAACTTAACTTCATCTTTAAAATTTAAAAAAATATTTACACTGCATTTATTATAGTAATGCATATTTTTAATTGATAATAATGTATCACAGTGAAATTCAAATAACTCAAACGCATCTAATTCACATTCAAAGATAACATGACTATTTCTCTTTAACGCTCCTTAAACATTTTGTTAGATGAATTTTACTTTTATTTTGAGAAAAGAAATTGAAATTTTTTGTAGATCTTTTATATTGTCGAAGTTATAAGTATAATCAAACTAAAATTAAAACAAGACATAAGAATTAAATGCTAAAGATGTAATTTAAGCTTCAGTTAATGACCCTTTCCAGAAAATTCTGCTTTAAGTTTATTAAACTTCCATCATAAAGCATTAATTTTCAAACTGTGTCTCAATACAGGTATTTCTTACAGCATATTACTTATTTTTTTATTTATGAATAATAAACAAGCATAATACTTCTTTGAGATATAAAAGAGATTAATTTACGAGTACTCAGGATTTATTCATGTGGAAAAGAAAGAAAAATATTACTAGAGTAAGTGGAGGTAAGTCTTCTAATGTAGATAATGATTCCAAACCAGAATTACTCTCGAGTTAAATATCAATTATACTATTTATCAAATATGAAAACAGAAGACGTAAATGTATTTATATTTACAAACAATGATGTGAATCTAACGTAAAAAATACATATTCTTATTCGACAATTAGTTGAAAGTTTGCATTAAAAAATAATAGCATGGATTAATTTAATTCAACACACAAATAACGTTTTTAAGGATGTATAAATTAAATATTCTTAACAGAGTCTTGAGGATTTTATATATTGATAATATAAATGTTTAAATAAATTTAATTATTTAAATCTTAATAAGCCATGTAATCATCTTCAGCATGCAGAAAAAAAACACAATACAATCAATGCCAGAAGTGACTCACTCAGTTGAGAATTAACTAGTTACAGTTCTTAATGTACTAATCCTTTGATAATAGATTCAATTTTCAAAACATGAATACAAAATTTTAAATATAACTTTCTTTAATATTCAATTTTTAAAAAATGAGGGATACCTTACAGATGCTAAAATAGAGCAAAATAACCATGATACCTATTGTATTGTATTGGATTTGACGAGAATTTTGGAAAGAAGGAAAAAAAATTAAAACATAAAGGTTAAAATATTTCATCAGAAGCACCTCAGAAAACACTCCGAAATCCTTTCCTTTTGGACCAAACACGACATTTCGCACCTGGAACCCACCACGCCCACAAGTTTCTCGGGAACCCGTTACCAACAGTCCGGTTGGCGTCGTGAAGGCTCTGGCACAAATCGCACATCCAGAGGTGCAGATGGACAGAGTGATGCTTCTTCCAATCGAAGAAACTCGCGAACCACGAAGCATTCGAAGAGATAGCCCACAGATGACGGGCCAGGGCTTCGGGGCTCGGAAACTGACCGGCGTCCACCAGGGAGCCTTCCGGAGCCAGAGAGGGGTAGTCTGCCCCTCCCAGCACCACCGGCACCGTGTCCTGAAGCATGGCGTTGAAGAACTTCTCGGTGACATAGTCTTTGCAAATGGAGTTCTCGAACGACAAGTAGAACTTGTAGTTGCTGAGAAGCTTGTAGCAAGCCTCGGACTGAGGAGGTTCACACCTGTTACGGCGGCTGCACTTGCCGTATATGTCCACCGGGAAGTGCTTCCTGAGCTCTCTGACGTACGCTTCTCGCTTGCTCTGGGTCCTGCAGTTACTCACCATCCAAATGGCGGCGTTCTTTTTCTTGGTTAAATCGTCCGTGGCGATCTTTTTCCTGCAGGTGTCATTGTTGTTGACGATCGTCCCGTATTTCACCTGCACTTGAGAGTCCGAGCGGTAGGTCATCGTCCAGTTGAAACGGGACTGGATGAGGCGCCATTTCAAGATGGCGGCGTACTGAGGTGGTTCCATGCTGTACAGTATCCATATCTGGTCCGTGCGTGTCCTTTTCGGAATGCCTTTCAAGTCCCGAGCGTGGAACAGGACGGCATCTGCTTCTGGCAGCAGGGACTTGTTCGAAGTGATCTCGCAGTCACGGAATTCACAGTTGTATCTGTCGAAAGTCTGCGTTCCTTTTTGAAAGAAATAGAAATCATTGGAGTATTCTTCGCTAAAGTACGTGGTCCACAACAGAATCAGTTTAGGTCGTACCTTTAAAGATTTCTTGAAGTTTAACGAAGTTATAACTGTTCGAATTTGGCCATGGACTAAAATCTCCTTCCAGTGGTGAGCATTAGAACTGTTGCAAGTGTGGAAAATAGCAGCTAGAGTTTCTTCTAGTCTTCCTAAAGAGTATGAAACAACAAAAAGCACAGTGGCTGATACGATGAAGAAGATGTTTAGTCTGCTGCATATAATCAGTAATAGTCTTTTCATTAACCAACGTAATGATAAGCTTTCAAACATTATTTTCTGGCATATCACAATGTATGATGACTTCTGAAATGAAAAAAGCATGTTTCAAGGGATTCATGATAAGTGTTTATAAAGGTTAAAATTAAATATATCAGAAAATATACAGCCAAAGCCCATTAACTGCGTCGCTGAAACTGACGCCGGTCACAGTCTGATACCTAAGAACCGAATTAAATAACCCCTTTTATTGTTTGAAAACAAAATTCTAAAAAGGTACAAGTTGGTAACTAGTGTTATTTTAGTTTCAAAACACTGAAATCTGTAAAATCTAAAAAGGAAATGAAGAAATAATTTTTAAATTCAAAATGCATTATACGAATAAAAGTGTTATTCTGTTTACATTAAAGTTTAATTACAGAAATATCCAAGTTCTTTATATTAACTGGTCATATATTTATATTATCACTTCATATTAACTGGTCATATATTTATATTATCTCTTTATATTATTTGGTCACAAAAATATTAAGTTCAAAAAATAAGTTACTTTGAAAATTACTGGAATGGATGAAATAAATAAAAGAGAAGACAAGATCATTTTTTAAAAATGCTTTCCCATTACGCTAAACGAAAGAGAAACAACGATTTTAGAATTCAATTGCTTTACTCAAACTTTGAATTGAATTACGGAGAAATAGAGACATTATAAGGCAGTCACTAAAACAAAAAATATTAAGTCACTCCATTTCGAAAATGAGAGTTATCCAAGAAGTAAAACTTTTACTTTTTAAATATACTTTGGAAGTAGTAGTTCAAAAGTTTTTAGCAGTTTAAAAATATATGCTTCTAATGTTGTAATATATTTTGGAAAAGCAATAGAAGCTGTGTTTTTGATAAAGTTTTTAAAGCTAAAACAATTGTTCCAAAAGAAAGGTTAAGCACAAAATGGTAATAATTTTTATTAAAGAATACATTTAAAACAAATGAAACAAGGTTTTTAGAGTAAGTCGTATCTAATATTAACAACTTAAAGTAGTATTTGTAATGGTGTTAGAACAAAACCCAACTCCTATAACTGGGAGTCTCTCCCGTAACTTTTTTAAAAATGAAATCGTGGGAAAAAGTGTTTAAAAATTCTTTTCAAAATTGAAAAAAAAAATCACACATTATTTTACCTAGTGTTTGCTAGGTATTAAAAATTATATTATTATTCTAAGCAAAAACTTATTTTTAAAATTTACTTATTCTTAAATTTACACAACTTATAATACCTACTATTTCTTAATCATTACTTACTATTTTAAAATTTATTATGAAATACTGGGTACTTTTACTTTATCCTAATGCTACTTTGACAATGATATTATACTTTTATGATTTATCATTTCATATAAAATGAATAAATACTTTTACGTGCACAAAAATCATAACAAAAATCATAACCTCGCCGTCCAAACTTACCTTCAATACATAAGATCTATGTAAATTTAATATCTTATTTAATAACAAACACAATTATCATTGCACTTCCTCTTGAAATAAAAAACATGTTTTTCAACATCATTCCGCTCATTAATATCCAAATCACTTTAAAGAATTATATTACCCTCCGATCTATCCATAGTAAACATCCCAAAAGCTTTTTTCACTCTGCGTTTCAATTTTGCGGAACAAGAGCCTAAATACCCAGGAAGCAGCATTTTTCTATTCAGCACCCCTCTAAAAGCATGGATATCCGGCTCAAAGAAGAATGGAACTTTTCAAATACCAAAGAAGAATTCAGTTATTTACTGATGCAAGCGCAGATACTTTGCTTTTATTGTAAAAAGAGAGATAACAACAAAATGGTTTTTATAGATCCAGCACGCTTATTTCTATTTTTACAAGCGAAATATAGTTTGGATGGTGCGTCCTTACCGGATGAGCCGCTAGGTATATATTTTTAGTTTAAAAAATAATCTTTCAAAAAGTATAAGACTTTAAATACTTTACCATCTGTTGCATATGCTTTTATGTTTAAAGTCAGTGTAGTTTATGATCAGTTGTAAAAAACCTTTTTAGTTAAGATGGAAAAGATACAAAATTACAGTTGATAAAACATTTTTAATGTCAAAACAACAGAATTCTTACATCACTTGTTTATTAACTTGTCTCCTTAAATTGTTAAAACGCACTAACTTAACAGGACACATTCGATTCGACATAAAGGTTTTTGAATCAACAAATATTTTTGGTAAATTAGCATTCCTTCAATTCAATTATGATTTATATTAGTGATTTCTAACTTATATGTTTTCTTTCTAACATAGTGTTTAAAGATGTGCTTTTCCTTACACTCACTACATGTTTGTTTCACCTACTCGTCCGTAGCTCATGTACAACGTTTCATTACATTTCACTTTGTTTTTGTTTCCTATTATGTTCCCTAGATAAACATATTCTTTTATGTAGAACTAAATAAATTAGTAAGGTTTGTAATCAACTAGATAACCTATACCTATTATGACGATGCTTAGGTCATTAATAAGAAATTATTTTTGATTAAAATAAAGCTTATCCCTAATAACTTTCCCATGAAACCTTATCTCCTAAGATATATTATGGTCTAAGTCTAAGGTAACAATGAGCTTACAATGCTTCAATTAACAACTCTGGAATGCTATTTCCGATCCTTCCCTCCTGAAATTATTCATATACGACCCCCAGCGGATGAGCGTGACGCGAGCCATAAATGTTCGTTTCAATAAACGATCAGTGGCTTCGGGGAAGGCTCTGTCTGTCCACACCCTGAAGCAGACACCGTTGTTACGAAAGCTATCGGTATTTGTAATTGCACATTTGGTATTCAGGGAAGGATCAAACGGGCGGATTCAGTTTCCGATCGGAAAGGACGGAGGAAGTTATAAAATCCCACTTCGATGTGTTGCGGCGGTCAGGGAAGGTTTCGTGATGACACGCATGGGGCCGAGAATAATGCAAACCGAAACTGCGGGGGTGACAGAATAACCATGTTGTTCTTTATTGTTGTTGTTTGCCGTTGAATGCATGAACTTGAATCTTTGAATGTATTGCAGAGCAAAAGGTTTGCAGGAAAAACTTAATGTTTTTGATAAGAGAAAAAGATTGAAGGAAACATTCTCATGCCCACACTTATGAATTTTTACTAGTTAATGACTTTGATGAAAAGTTTATAAGCCTTGTGATGTTAGAGAAATATTATTTTTAAAAAATAACTTCACGGAGTTACCAATTTTTAATTGGAAGTTTAAAAAAAGAGACCAGTTATCATCATCTATGTTTAAAACCACAGTTTCCCTATCGTAATTTCCCAGTTAGGACATAACAACGAATTTAATAAATGGTTAGTTCTAAGGACTATGAAAAATTATAGGAAAGTTTAAAAAATAAATTGTGAGTTACAGATAAACATATTTTGCTCTTTCCTATACTTTTGTCTTAGAGTTTTTTTTGGTTTTAAAAAAATTATTATTAATGTTTTAACCAGATATCAGAGAAATATTAACAAATGAAATATAAAAGCTCGGTATAAGAAATATTTCATAATAATTAAAATGATTCCATTGTATATTGTTACGGAAAAAGTAGGTCTTCAAGGGTTCTTTATAAGGTCACAAAATAAATTTTAATTTTATGTTCAAATAAACATGCAAATCAAACAGTTTTTTTTTTTATCAATAACGGGATCTTGGCAATCTATCTTAACGGACAGTTGCGAACTGAGACACCTGTTATCACTATCATTAAAATGAACTCCTCCATTTTATGGAGCTTGTTCCTTTCCTTTTGTTAACCGCAGGAAAATGTTTTCTCTAG
This sequence comes from Tetragnatha montana, assembly GCA_963680715.1. Lineage (NCBI taxonomy): Eukaryota > Metazoa > Arthropoda > Arachnida > Araneae > Tetragnathidae > Tetragnatha > Tetragnatha montana. The sequence continues at coordinate 21,103,132 of OY796680.1, read as the reverse complement.
TTTTAAACCTATGGGCATCACTTCTTTTGATTGGCTCAAATGGTAAGTTCCACTCTTACATATTACCCTCAAATGCAAATAAAAAGTGAACTCTATTTTCCAGATTCAAACCCCAATTATTTTATTTACCCTAAAAACTTTTAAAATATTTAATTTAAAAATAAGCTCAAATTAAATACTAAGTCTATTTGTTCATACAAATATATAATTTTCATTATAAATAACATATGCATACGGGAGATATATCGTTTAAATGTGACAATCTGAGTCCTCTTAATATAATTCTTTGAAATTTTTATTGAATACATTTCCTGTTCCACATTCCGTTAAAAAATAGCTATGATAGAAAGTGTTTAAAAGCAATAGTTCTCATTTCGGAAAAACATAAATAAGGAAATTCAATTACTAAAAATATTATAATTGCTTTTTCCTAAAATGTCACCACAGGGTAATGATGTAGATAGAGTAAAAGACTTGTCTTTCATACTTAGGTATGCATTTATTTTGAAGGGCAATTTCAATTTATTATAGGATTACCTAAAAATTAACGCTTATTATTAAAAATAATACAATTATACTGCATGAGATAAACATTAAATCCATTATTTATGGCCGTTATATTAATAGATTTCATCTATAATAATAAAAGAGCTTTACCACTCACTCACTCACTCACTCACTCATCAACGCACAGCAAAATCTACCGGGGCTAAAGACTCGAAACTTGGTAGGGTTGAAGACCTTATGGTGTATACGCGCACTAAGAAGGGATTTTTCGAAATATCTTTTTTCTGACCCACAGGGGGGTTTGGAGAGTTTTCGACGTTTTTGAGCCCAGCGGCGTCCAAAATGACCCCAGATCTTCGTTATTTCGCAGGAAGGTACCTAGCAACAATATCTAGAAAGGCATTTTTCAGATTTTGGATATTCGAATTTGAAGAGGTCTGAAAATTCCAAAACCCCGTTTTTGCTGAGCATAAGCAAAGTTTTACATTTTCAAAGAAAACAATACCGAGAAATCAATATAACGAAGTGAACTGTTGGTAATACCTTCTTGAGAGTATTTCAAAGAAAGTAATTTCTGGATTTTTCGATATTCCATTCTAGAGGGGGTGCACGGGGATTTGAATATTCACTCAAGTTTTTAGTTTTTGGATTCTAGCACCCACATTATTAATGTGATTGTAATGAAATTTTAGCATGTTGGTCCGCACACAACCAGGAAGGTTTGCAAAAAAGAATTATCAGAATCAAAGCATTCCAAGGATCCTTTTTTGCCCCTTTTCTAAATTCTTATGCTAGCCATCAATATTAAATTTATTACAGTTATTGCTCCGTCCAGGTAATGCAAAACCTCTATTGTTGGAAATATTTATTGAAAAATGTTTTATAACAGGTGAATTTTTTAAAAATCTGACAAAGAAATAATTTTTGATGATTAAATAATTTTTTTATGATAACCAAAAACAGTTCCACTGAAAAATTTTATTATTTTTTCTATTTAATCAAATTTAAGTATTTTCAGCAAAGTTCAAATTAAAAAATATTTTATCAGAAGCATTTTCAATAGAGCATTTTCAATCACATGACTTGGCCTAACAACGGCCTTAGCAACGTTGTTTTTGTCCTCCAAGTGACGTCATGTGCGAATGCTCTATAGTTTGTGTGGATGCAAAATGATGTTTACTTGTATACTTGTATTTCATGTTTGAAATATCTTTTAATGAATGAGTTGGTGATAAATCAACAAAGGGGGGGTTCAGGGGGTCTCCCCCTGATTAAAAAAAATTCTCACTACTAAAAAATTGTAATAAACACTTCAGTTCTAAACCGGTTTTTTTTTTAAGGTTTTGTTTAAAATCTTATAAAAGTATGTATATTGAATTGTTTTGTATTTAAAATTTAGCGGGATGAGGGGAAAATAAGTTTTATTCATAGAAATTGTTGTTCAATAATATAACTTTATTATGAAGCGAAGGCGGAGAAATTTGCCTCAATTATACATTTATATAAATTGCAGAAATGGATGGAGGGAGGAAAGGACATTAAAAAGAAAAAAATAAGGGGGGTTCAGAAGGTCCCATGACTTTTTTCTATTTAAAAAAAAATACTCTTTTAAAACGGGGATGGTGATTTCACACATTAGGTCTAAACAGATGGTATTTTTAAAGTATTTTTACATCTTAAGGAAGTAGTATGACATCAAAAAAGAATCCTAGCGGGAAGGCAGTTGACTATATTGCATCTAAATGACTCCTCGGAAAGAAGTACAGTGAAGAAAATAATTCTTATTTATTTTAACACACAGTTTGGTAAGCCTTCCCCCCGAGAAATGGCGGGTATATCAGCTAGTATGTTAATATTTAAAAGTTACATTAATTTAAAGATATTTTTTCATTAACATTCATTTTCTTTCATTTTCATAATATTCTTTTCATTTTCATAATATTCTTTTCATTTTCATAATATTCTTTTCATTAATTAATTTTATATTTAGAATAAGAAAATGTTGATTAATTAGCATGTTGGAATAATGTTTGGAATTTGGAAAAGTTAAGGAAATTTAGAATAATCATAACACTTTAAAGGGCCCCACAGACGAGCAACTTGGTCGTCAACCGGGTTGTCAATTTGCGAAGTTTGCAACCAAGTTGGCCGTCTGTGGGGAAGTTGATGATTGAAATTTCAAGTTGACGATCTGGTCGGCAACTTGGTGGGCGGAGCTTAATAGGAACATGTTATTAGGAAAATAAATGAAACTAAGCATTAAAAATTAAAATAATATAATTCTATCACGAGAGAATAATTAAATCAAATATAATTTTGCATTTAAAGTACCAAAATAAATTAATTTGTTACAATCTGATTAATTTTTTCTTCATTGTTTACATTCTGGTTGACGACCAGGTTGGCCGTCTGTGGGAAAAGCATCAACCTGGTTGACAACCGGGTTGACGACCAAGTTGCTCGTCTGTGGGCCCCTTAACACTTTTTTTTACTTAAATCATCTTTAGGTGTTTCAAAAATGTGCTGCTACTTTTCATAAAATATGTTTTAATAAAAAAAACTAAGATTAAAGAAAAATTAGAAAATTATTTGTCTTCATTTATTTTTAACCAGCAAAACACACGCACTATCATAAATTTTCGATATTTTTAACCCCATTTTAAAGAATCACCATTTTTGTTTCTTCTTCTCCAGTGGCAGCAGAGGAGCCATATCAGTGCAATGAGTTGTATGAATATGATGCTACAATCGAAGGTGAAATAACAAGTCCTTTTTACGGGAAAAGCAACTATCCCGATAATCTGTGGTGTGAATATAGAATAACAGCCCCAGAACATTATGTAAGTAAAATAGTATATCTTAAACTAAGAAATTGAATTTCTACCCATGGATATCACCACATATTGGAGATACAAACTAATTAAATAATGTTGAAGATTTTGAATTTTAACTCATGGATATCAACCTACGTTTTGAATTATAATTGTCATTTCATTTTGTTATCTTTTTAATAAACCCTTTAAAAAAATTGCTAGTAAGTCGAGTATTGACAAGTGACATAGTTTCCTATTTTCTTTTACATAAATTATTTGCTTTGGAATCGGCTTAAATCCCTTTTCCTGACATAAACTACTTTGTAAAAAAATGTCTACTTTTTAAAACTATCTAAAATGTTGTAATTAAAAATAGTTATAATACGTAATGATACAAATATCAATTAGTTTTTATTACCTGAATGGGAATATCTATTATATTAAGTAGAAATATACTTTATCTTGAAAATATGCATTATAAACTGAAACAGGCTTTCGGAGAAAATTCTTTGACGTAGGAATTGAAACTACCATCAGATGAATACGCAGTGATAGTGTTCTTACAAGTTTATTTCGATATATCGATACTTTACTGCCAGTTGAACTCTTTTACACAACATAAAATTGTTTTTGCACTTATATAACATTACCCATTTTAAAAACAGTTCTTTGATTTTTCGATCAGTAGATCAATGGCATTTGCCCCCAAACCCCTTGTATTATCTCTAGCGCATCAAGTTAACATTCCTAGACATGGACATAGACCCATCAACGAGTTGTGAAAGGGACAAGCTGGAAGTGCTCGGCGAAGACAAGACAAGCTGGCTGGGAGTGTTCTGCGGCAACTCCCTCCCCAGACCCCTCATCTCGCACGAGGATGAGAACGAGATACGATTGCTCTTCCAGTCCGACTTCATGGTGTCAGGAAGGGGATTCAGGCTCAAGTACGAATCAGGACTGAACGTCGGTGAGTCGGTGATTACAATCTTACAGTGAAATTTAAATTATTTTCTCACTCTAACCGAAAAAGGAAATGCTGAAGAGGGAAATTGCAATAGCAATATTGATTAACATGCCAGTACTTTCAAACTTATAATTTTCTGGCAAATAAATCAGTACTGAATAGAAAAAAAAATGAGCATAATCTCATTTATTTCCGTATCAGATCTATGCGGTAAAGAGGACGGCATCTGCCGCAACCGCAACTGCTACCACGAAAACAAGCTGTGTGACGGAGTGGATGACTGCGGAGACGGAACTGACGAAGAAGAGTGCGGTAAGCATTTATTAAAAGAAATTAATAATATCAAAACCCACATTAAAATGAATACCACAGAAAGTTTAAAAGACAAAAGTTTACACACTTTTTAGTTAAAAAAAATTGGAAATTTATTGTAAAATTCTTAGCATTTAAATGCGGTTTTAGCAGAACAATTGTTGTGATATATAGTGGGTTTTCTAACTTCATTTCGTGTGCTTTTTCGTGATTATGCTTAGTGAATAGAGCCATTTTGTTCCTTAGAATCTGTAGTTTACGAATCGCGATGGTGGACACTTCGGGTCTGCGACTGGGGATTGCGAGAGGCGCAGAAGTGGAAAATCGACCAGTTTCAATTTTGCGTTATTTGTAGTCAAAATGGTTCCTTTTATTTTTTCAATTCGGTTAAACGCCCCATAACACAAAAGAGGTGAAGGAGGAGTATCCGATCCTAGAGTTTGGAAAGAATCCATTCACCCCAGCCGGGGGAGTAGAAGGATAAAGTCGAATGTAAATATTTGTTTACCTATTTTCTCTGAGGTTGGTGTTAATAGTCACAAATAAACGTAATGAAAGGTGTCATTCTTTTCCTTACCTTTGGGCAAGAAAGAATTGCGATAGTAGAAATCTGGCAACACACACTAGGGATAGGGAGAGGGGCAGAGAAAAAACACGAAAATCAGCAATATCTAATCAAAAACAATTTCTTTTCTGCACCAACTGGGGTTGAATGTTTTCTAAATTGTCCCCAAAGATGGGCAAAATGCATAAAACCGAATTTCGAACGGTTCTTCTACTTCAAATAGGGTCGAAAAGATGTAGAAAAAAATAAAGGGAAATTCTTAACTTTTAAGCCGTTTAAAAACTTATTTTTCCTCATGAAGGAGCACACATTTCAAGCTAATTTGTACCTTCATACACTTAACAATAAGAAATACCATGGTAGATATCTGGTACCTGCGATTAGGGAGGGTGAGAGGGACAGAAAAAAATATACCAGTGTTGATACTGTTCGTAGAAGTAGAAATTCATAATTTTCTAATTTGAGTAGAGTCAAATGTGGTGCAAATAAAGGAGACCGATGGATGATATACAGAACACCCATTTAGAAAAGCGTTCATCACATTGGAAGGTGAAATGGAAGGGTTAAATGGAATTTTAGGAGTTATTTTAAATGTTTTTCGACAAAACAGTGTCTATTTTAGTGAAATAACGTAGAAATCAATGTGAATCGGTCTTATGTACACTGTAGAACTAGAAATGCAACAGTAACTAATTTTCATTCTAGATCGGGGGTAATGTGTGGGGCAGAAAAAAAGTTTAAATTATATTTTATTGAGAAAAAAGTAATTATTTAGTTTAAAAGCTTTTCAGAACTGAAAAATGTGAATGGGGACGCTCTTGGTGCCTATCTTGGGAAGCATAACTCAGATTTGGGGGTTCGAAGGATGAAATAGAATACAAGGGGGAAATCGTTTATTTTTTGACTAATAGCATGAAATTTTTTGAAAGAGCTAGATTAAACAATGTCAAATTCCCCCTCCAACTCTCTAGAATCGGTTATCCGACAATGGAATGTAAGACCCAAAACAAGGGAAGGTGATCGGGGCAGAAAAATACGAAACATTTTATTTAATTCGTATAATAATCTTATTAAGATTAAATACCTCTAAATTGAGAAAATTCATACCAGATATGAAAGAGACCCATGCTGAAATGTGTTTCTTAGAGGATAGGAGGATAAAATCGATTATTAGGGGGTAATATATTTTACTTTTTCACTAAAGAGTTGGAATTTCTCTGAAAACTGCATAAAAAGATTTGATTTTCGCTTTTTACTCCATGGAATATATGACACGTATAGGTGCACTCTGTATTGTGAGACAGGGGAAGGTGAGTGGGGCAAAAAAAATACATATATTATATTTCTTTTAAATATGATTAAATGTCTTAAATTTAAAAATAAAATTAGAAAATATATGTTATTCCAGTGTCATTAAACGTTTCCTAAAACTTATTTCTTTTAATTTAGTACCTTGAAAAAAATGTATGCATTATAACTATTTTCAAGCAATTTCTAGCGTAACTTAAACTCACAAATTAATAGGATAATTTTCTTCTATTTTGTCCTTATACCCCTCATACAAGTGAAGGGACGCTTGGGAAAGTGTGTTTTATGTATGTCTTCTATCATTTTTTTTTAAATTTATCATATTTAAAAGAAATAGAATACATATATGTATTTTTTTGCTCCCTCACCTTCCCCTGTCTCACAATACAGAGTGCACCTACGTGTCATGTATTCCATGGAGTAAAAAGGGAAAATCAACTCTTTTTATGCAGTTTTCAGAAAAATTCCAACTCTTCAGTGAAAAAGTAAAATATATTACCCCCTAATATTCTATTTTATCTTCCTATCCTCTAAGACGTCTAAGAAACACATTTCAACATGGGTCTCATTCATAACTGCTATGGATTTTTTCAATTTAGGGGTATTTAATCTTAATAAGATTATTATACGAACTAAAATAAAATGTTTCGTATTTTTCTGCCCCGCCCACCTTCCCTTGTCTTGGGTCTTAAATTCCATTGTCGGATGACCGATTCTAGAGAGTTGGAGGGGGAAATTGACATTGTTTAATCTAGCTCTTTCAGAAAATTTCATGCTATTAGTAAAAAAATAAACGATTTCCCCCTTGTATTCTATTTCATTCTTCGAACCCCCAAAGATGAGTTATGCTTCCCAAGATAGGCACCAAGAGCATCCCCATTCACATTTTCAGTTCTGAAAAGCTTTTAAATTAAATAATTACTCTTTTTCTCAATAAAATATAATTTAAACATTTTCTGCCCCACACATAACCCCCGGTCTAGATTGAAAGTTATTTACTGTTGCATTTCTAGTTCTACAGTGTTCATGGGACCGATTCACATTGATTTCTACGTTATTTTACTAAAATAGACACTGTTTTGTCGAAAAACATTTAAAATAACTCCTAAAATTCCATTTAACCCTTCCATTTCACCTTCCAATGTTATGAACGCTTTTCTAAATGGGTGTTCTGTATGTCAACCATCGGTTTCCTTTATTTGCACCACATTTGACTACTCAAATTAGAAAATTATGAATTTTTCTACTTCTACGAACAGTATCAAAACTGGTATATTTTTTTCTGTCCCTCTCACCCTCCCTAATCGCAGGTACAAGATATCTACCATGGTATTTCGTATTGTTAAGTGTATGAAGGTACAAATTAGCTTGAAATGTGTGCTCCTTCATTAGAAAAAATAAGTTTTAAAACGACTTAAAAGTTAAGAATTTCCCTTTATTTTTTTCTCCATCTTTTCGACCCTATTTGAAGTAGAAGAACCGTTTGAAATTCGGTTTTATGCATCTTGTCCATCTTTGGGGACAATTTAGAAAACATTCAACCCCAGTTGGTGCAGAAAAGAAATTGTTTTTGATTAGATATTGCTGATTTTCGTGTTTTTTCTCTGCCCCTCTCCCTATCCCTAGTGAGTGTTGCCAGATTTCTACTATCGCAATTCTTTCTTGCCCAAAGGTAAGGAAAAGAATGACACCTTTCATTACGTTTATTTGTGACTATTAACACCAACCTCAGAGAAAATAGGTAAACAAATATTTACATTCGACTTTATCCTTCTACTCCCCCGGCTGGGGTGAATGGATTCTTTCCAAACTCTAGGATCGGATACTCCTCCTTCACCTCTTTTGTGTTATGGGGCGTTTAACCGAATTGAAAAAATAAAAGGAACCATTTTGACTACAAATAACGCAAAATTGAAACTGGTCGATTTTCCACTTCTGCGCCTCTCGCAATCCCCAGTCGCAGACCCGAAGTGTCCACCATCGCGATTCGTAAACTACAGATTCTAAGGAACAAAATGGCTCTATTCACTAAGCATAATCACGAAAAAGCACACGAAGCCCTTTTTTTTTAAGTTAGAAAACTGACTAATATCCCCAAGCAATAAACTAACAAATTAACCTAAATTAGTTTATTATTGAGTAGTCTAGGCCACTGCGCTACCAAAATCTTTAAATCTTATAAACAACCTTAATATTTTTTTTAAAACCATACCTTAAATTTGAAATTTAATTAAAATAACTTTATTTTAAAACTTAATTTTTTAATCGGACCTTGAAAATAATTTACTAAATTATGTCATATTTAGGGGTTTTTGTTTAATTTAAAGAAAATTTGTGTCTCGTTTTTCTGTTTGAATTAAAAGTAATTAGAGTTCACTTGATAGAAAATGCTGGTATTTGTATACTTCCTCCTTTACACTCTTGTTTATGCCATGAATAAATTCTAATAAGTATGAAATGGAACACACTGATCCATTCTGAAATTAGGAATTCGAGCAGTGATTTGATATGCGTTGTAATTACAGGAGTTAAGTTTCAAGGGGGTTCGAGTGAAAAGGGATACCATGATGTGATTAGAGGCCTTCACTGGGGGATGGATATCCTGTGACACTAGCTTTTGGCGTATCAAGTATATAAGGGTTTGGAGAACATATTATAATCATTTATACAAGGGTACAAGTTTATTTTACATGCGTACATATCTTACATATCTTATTGATAGAAACGAATTATTAGTATGTACTAGTATATACCTACTAATACTCTTACAAAAACTTTTTTAAAGTTAATAAATTAATTAAATAAATGAAATATTCAATAAATTAAAAATTCAGAACATTTGTTAGGCACTTATTTACAGTTTTATATCATAGATTTACTGTTATTTTATTTAATACCTCCACTATTAAAAAATATATCATCTCCATTTTAAAAATTATAATAGCACTAATAATTTTATAATTATAACTATAACTAGTCGAAAAGAAGAAAAGAAATTTGTTAATTAATTGCTCTAGTGAAGCTAATTGAAGCTGTAGTTGTAAATACAGTTTTGGTAATAATAATTGCAGTTAAAAAAATTATGATGATAATAAAAATATATATGTTATGTATGGGCAGTGATTAATCGGGCATTATTAATAATGCCCGAAGGAGGCGGGCAAAGTGATAAATTTCATGATAAATTTCATTCATAAATTCCACTGAATTTATCACATTGCCCGTAACATATATACTTAACTGAATGCAATTACTATTATTTCTAAACCATTTTAAATACAGCTATTTATTAGGCTTCAACTATAATGTTATTATTATCATCATTTCTATTATTACAGAGGAACCCCGATATAGTGAACCTTCATTGGACCAAACATAAAGTTCACTATTTCCAGAGGTTCACTATTTCCGATAAATATGATGAGCTAAGGTCTTTTATAACCGAACTGTATCCCTTGTTCACTACAACGGAATATGATTAGCTATAACTTTTTTCACTGAACTCTATATATAAAATACCCTAAAACCCATTGAAAAGCGGCTGTATTTCCTCTTAGGAAAACCTCTGTCCCCGCTGCCCGACGACTGCGGCCGACCCCCCATCAAGCCCCACACCATTTACGGCTCCCCTGACCGCATAGTGGGTGGAGAGGCCGCACTGCCCAACAGCTGGCCCTGGCAGGTGTCCATTCAGAGGGGCCACGTCGAGCCCAACGGCCACTTCTGCGGGGGCACGCTGGTCAACACCCAGTGGGTAGTCACTGCTGCACACTGCTTCAAGAAGTAAGAGGAGATGTCAAGGGTTTGGGAGGGATGAAATGATGTGGGAATGTGGGTGATGGTGATTCAGGTGATGGTGTGTGAATGTAAGGGTTTCTTTGTAACTCGAAATTCTGTTAGTTTCTAAAAATAAATTCTTATACTAAAACCACAATTTTTTAAAATAAAATTTCAGTTTCAAAATATAGATGAAATTGTAAATATTTTAGTTTCTAATAGATACTTTAATGCATTTGAATGGCTATTTTAAAGTAACCATAGAACCATTGTTATTTTAATAACATTTTCTCAAAAATTTATTTGAAGAAATTTAAATACAATTTTGAGTTTATAGCTCAAAATAACTTTTCCTTCTTCAGGTAGTGAAGTATTACATTTCTAAACATATTAGCTTTTGACACTCTGTAACAAATGTTATTCTTGATAGTATTATCATGTCATGTGATTGATACTCTCTTTTTGTATGCATTTTTAATAACCTGATACTTCATTAATCTCAAAAAGAATTACTCATTTCAACTAATAATATTTCGTAGAGCGCACGTTTCCCTCATTGCAATTTTTAAGGTTTAATAAATGCTATTCTGTTTTAGCAATCCCTATCCAACATCAGTGAGAATAGTTATAGGAAGTCACTACAAGTACTCCAAAACTAAGTTCGAAGTTGCGAGGGTAGCAGAGAAAATAATTTCTTATCCTGATTTAGAAGGTGATGAAGTGAGTTTCAATATAGATTCTTTTTTAAACCTTTTATTCAAAAAATATCTTCAAAGACATATTTTTGATAGTATATTCCAAACTGCTTAGATTTTTAATTAAAAAAAAACTCCATTGGATTGCATGTGTGGGTAACTTTATTTATCAAATTAGACATTTTTTCTTCAAGAAATAAGGCTTTGTGTAATTTACACGATTTTAACTTTCTTTAGAAAAACGTGAGCACTTAATTTTTTACTAATATGCACAGTGATTGAAACTCATTGCTCATATTACCTGCCCCAAAACAAAGAGTTTTTATATGATTAATGATTAAATTTAGAGAGGTCATGTATATTTTAAATTAAACTATAAAAATGTGTAGTAATCAAGAATAAGATGTAAAAATCATTTTGATGTAGTACTCAGTAATTATTTTCTAGCTTAGCAAAGCCACTGATAAGCATGACATAGCATTGATCAAACTAAACGCTCCAGTTGCCTTCAACGAAGGGATCCAAGCAGCTTGTCTACCTCACATAGGCTGGGTGGCAAAGCATGGATGGCGGTGCTACACTACAGGTTGGGGAGAAACGAGAGGTACAGTTTGTAGCAACTTTTACCTCTAAAATCAAAAGAAAATCTCAGATCCTTTTCATTATTTTGTTACTCTTACTAAATGCAAGTATGCATATCATAGGCACAGGTTTTACTGATGAGCTGAAACAAGCTGTGCAAGAAGTCCAGAGCACTCAGAACTGTACGCACGACACCGATACGCAAGTGTGCGTTGATGAAGATTACCATTCTCCTTGCCTTGTAAGTAGAAACGCTATACATAAAAAATGGGCGTACAGACAAGCTCGTTAAAACTTGTATATAAAATCGCTCATGTGCTTAATATAGTTTTTTTATATATTATGATTTTATCGTTAACAGTGGATTTTAAATTCAAAAAGAGAGAAAATTAAAAAGATACTGCAGAGCAAATAGATAAAAAGTTAAATAATTTTACTAAATATACAATTTTAAAATTTTCTCAAGTTTTTGAACCTGTAATGCTAAACGTGTAATCTAACGTCGGATAAAAAGATAGGCAAACTTTTCTTCTAAACGAAAGATGTAATTTTTAGATAACTTCAGAAAAATTTGCCCCAAAATGCAAAAGTAATGTATGAATTAACTAAATACTTTCTCTCCAGGGGGATAGAGGGGGACCTCTTGTCTGCAAGTTGGCTGGACAATGGTACTTGATGGGAGTGACCAGCTTTAACACAGTCGATAACTACATGGGGGGTCTCTGTGCTATGCCAGAAGCAAAAGTCGTCTTTGCAAATGTCGCTGACAAAGGAAACTGGATTCGAGAAACGATCAATAAGAATTCCTAAACGAAGATGGACTATTATGCTTTTACTGTGATGAATTATTTATTATTTACATGCATATTTTGAATCTGAAAGTTGCACATTCTTTTCTTTTCTACTGATGGATTCATTGAAAATTAGTGAACTCCAGAGGCTTTATAAATGATGTCACTAGAAAAAGTTGTCCTGTTTCATTCTTTTACACACTCACATTAATTATTTTTTAAAAAAGGGTTACTCTAAAGAGGAAAATTATTTTATGAACATTGCTATTTGAAATTCCTAATTATCTTATTTATAAGCAAAATCCCCTTGAATCAAAGAGGATAAAATCTTTCAGTTTTCTTCAAAGAAATACTTTTTGGGAAATACTCGCGATGTATGAAAAAATATATAGAATTAATCTTTAAAGAGCCCAATTTAAACATCAGGGGAATGCTGTAATAAAACTTCTATGGATGTGAAATATTATTTGTCAAAAAGATATTAAAAAACGAAAATTTTATTACCAACCTTGAAATCTAATTCAATAATTGATTCATATAGATATTTTTAGAAATTTTAATAAAGAGTTATGTTCTTTACAGACTATTTTCAATTAATTTCGAATAAAATAAAGATAAAGCACTCATACTAGAGTAAGACTCATTGCATTCAAGATAACTCTCAGAAAAAATCAGTTATCCTTATTTATAAAATAGGAATTCAGAGAAAAAATAACATTTAGACACCAAATATGAAAGGTATTTTTTCTATGAAGACTCATAAAATTTTCATTAGGATTTTTTATTTTCTAAGGTCAATTTGAAATATATATAAATGGGTCTTAAACATATTGTGTTTCAACTTAAAATTTTAAAAGAACTTTATACCATTAAGGTAACATTATTCTCACGCTCATTGTATGTAAAAAAATACCTTATTTAAATAAGTATTTTAATGTTTTATCTGGTGTTACATAACAAAACTCGACAGAGGCATAACTTATGCCATGATATAAGTAAATTCACGATAAGAAATTGTGCTGGCAGTTGTTATCCACTCAACCACTCTCAACTAAATCTCAGTGGGAAATTTTTCATCTGTTGAAAAATGGTAACCAAGGTTACTGATGTTAAAGTTATTTACATTTTAAAAAAGAGAAAGGGGTTTATACAACATGGGTAGCCTGCATCTTCTTTGTTTTATCTTCGTAGGACTTACTTCTACAAAAGGTATTTTTATTTGTATTTTACTGCCGGCAAAATATTTTAAGCATTTCTGAGTTAATGATACTCATTGCTTAACTGAACTATCTGTGGAAAATTATGTTTGTTAAAATTTATTGCGACCGTATACAGTTCCAATTGGGTAGAATTTATGGATTTCACTGACTTCAATGGTGGTTAATGTAAAATGATATTCGAAACATTTAACAGATCATAACACTTTATTTCAGGTATTTAAACAGGGTTTTAGAATAGATTGAGCCTTTTCTAGGTAATTACAAAATTTATTGTGTGGTTAGCAACTTTTTAATGTTCACTTTGATATATTTCAGGTCACACTTCGATTTTAAATAAATATCCTAAGCTTATGTTTAACCCATACTTTATAAAAATAACTGATATCAAATGGAACGCTTCCTTTCACAGAATGCAGCTCTGAAGCTGAAAATTTCAAGTGTTCTAATCCATACGAGTTTGATGCTTCCGAAAAAGGGTTTATTTCAAGCCCTTTTTATGGAGTGAAAGAATATCCCAATGAACTGTGGTGTAAATATAAGATTTCATCGCCTGAAAAATACGTAAGAAAGTTATTAATCTCTAAAATCTATCCCAATGGAGGTAATATTAAAACTAATTAGGAGTAAAATAAGCAACATTTTACTCACTCTTTAATTCTCATTATTTCCACCAAAATAAATTAGGGTCAAACGATTCCTAATGCACATCTATAAGGAAGTTTAGAGTATTGAAATAAAATATTATTCCCTATAATAAGATGTTTATTGAATTTTGATACCTAGAGTAAATAGATCAAAACTAATGGATTCGAATTCCAAGTAAATCTATCCAATGAACTTAAACATTGTACAATATATGTATTTGCACCTCATTATAAAATTAATTATAGAAGCTATAGAAGCATAACAAGTAAAATTAAAAAACTGAATAAATATTACTTTGGCAGTGATGGTATATTTTAAATCTAAGAATTTAAAAATAACTTTGTACTCAAGAACTAACATCGTATCAGTACTTTTTATTGAACTTTACCATTATCTTGATCAACTCCACAGAGGAAGTATTTATATTATTTTTTTATAATTCAATCACTTTCTAGAGGATAAAACTAACATTTAAGGATTTGGACATTGATCCTTCCACTCGATGTGATCAAGACCAACTGGTTGTATTCGGTAAAGACAAAAATAGTGTTCTTGGAATCGTCTGTGGAACTCAACTTCCAAAACCTATTCTATCAAACAAAGATGAAAATGAAATCAACCTACTATTCAAGACTGACTTTATCGTATCTGGAAGAGGGTTTCTGTTGGAATACGAGTCTTCGCCTTTCTTAGGTAAGATATTTTCTACTGCAGTGATTGGAAATAAAAATTTCAGTTTTTATGTGCACAACCAAACTAAATCACAAAAATTCCTTAAGAAACTCGGCATAGAGGAATCCCGCTAATTTATAAGAGAAATAAAATAGCTTGTGGTTTTTTTTCTTCAGATGCATCTATAAACGCCCTAATAATAAAATAGAAATTCTTGTTGAAAGAAAACATCGTTTTAAGAGAAGTGTCTTAACTCTTCCATTTATAAGTGTTATATCGATGATAAATTTGCAATCAGTTTGGGGGATAAGGATAGAATGGTTAAAAAGACATTGCTTACATGTAAGAGGGATAAAAATATTTCTTTAAAAAGCTATTTCTTGCATTTCTTTAGGTTTGTTGAAAGAGCTGTACGCTAAAAGAGCACTTATTGTAATAAATTATTATTACAATAATATATTACAACTATTATATTATTGTATCAAATTAGAAAGCCCTTTTCTACTCTTTCTTGACCACAGGAACAATTTTCAGAGCAATGCGAAACAAACCATATCGGATGTGCAAACCGAAACTGCTATGGACCGGACCAGAAATGCGACGGTCGAGATGACTGCGGCGACGGCACGGATGAGGAAGATTGCGGTATGTGGATCACTTTAAAAGAAATCGTATTCAAAAGGAAAATATATCCTAAAATGATTTATAATAGTTTATTTTAGGTTACAGAGTCCCTCTCCAACCCCCAGAGTGTGGTGTCCAAGCCATCAAACCAAACACTGACGCATCGGGTGATAGAATGGTAGGAGGAGAGGAGGCCGTTCCCAACAGTTGGCCGTGGCAGGTTTCCCTCCAGAAACCATTCAGCGAACCTAACGGTCATTTCTGTGGAGGGACACTTATAAACGCCCAATGGGTGCTAACTGCAACCCATTGCCTTGTTGGGTGAGGTGTTTGATTAGTTTTTAAGGGGCTATATAGGTTTATTTAAGTCTTTATAACCAGTATGAAAAAATATTTCTCGAAAATGAAACTCACACACTTTGAGTAACTCACAGTAGCCTTAAAAGTGTTGAAACTCAAGACAATAAAATTATTAAATTGTATATTTATCATAGAAGTTAGATTTTCTTTCTAATGGTGTAGGAAAATTTTGGAATTCATCGTAGTAAAATCTTTTTATTTTTCTTTAGAAAAGGTAAACCTGGAGACATAGAAGTTCGTTTAGGCGGTCACAATAAGTTCACTAAAACTAAGTATGAACAAATACGAAGGAGTGTAAAAGTTGTAGGATACCCTGATCTTGAATTGGATAAAGTAAGATATTTATATTTATTTTCTTTCTGTTTTTAAATTGAAAAGCACACTTTTCTCATATACCATGTGTGTATGTCTTGCATTTGGTTACATTATTCCTCTCTTGTTCATTAAGTACAGTTTTTACAGTGCAGTTGAGTTAACTACATGTAGTTGGTACATCAATCCGTAGTAGTGTCATTTTTTATACTTCTTAGAGTTTTTCCCCCTATAGTACTTTTTCCTCAATGAGGCATTCATTGCAGATTGGTACCTACAATCTGAAAGATGATGTGGCCATAATCAAGCTCAACGCACCAGTACAGTTTAATGATGGAGTCCAACCAGCGTGCCTGGTCTGGGATGACACGAATCCGGAGCCTGGAAGCACATGCTACGGAACTGGATGGGGAGAAACCAGAGGTTTTAGCATGAGCTCATTTTAATATCATGAGACATCACTTGAAAAAAAAAAAACAATTTTATAAAGCACGCCTGTAGTATATTATATTTGACCTGCCAGCCCCGATTTTAAATTAAATAATTTTTTTTTATAAAATAAAATCTAAAGCAACAACAATAAATAGTAGTAAACTACTCTTTTTTTCTTATACATATGTTCATAAGAAATCTGTAGTAAAAGTCTTGACTAATAATAATTTGGAAGACGATTTGAGAACAATATTATCAAATATGACCCTAAATAGGATAAACTTATCTAGTTAATTAGGGGGTAATATACATATAGTAATTTTTTACAGGAACTGGTGGATCTGACGTCCTGAAACAAATGAGAATGACTGTCCGTCCCCACTATACCTGCAACAGTGATCCGAAAACGCAGATCTGTGTAGAAAGAAGAAACCAATCACCTTGCCATGTAATTAAATCTTGAAATTTCAAAGAGAAACCTATTCTATTCTGGTTTATAAACCTGAGATGCAATAGAAACGGTATTAGATCATTTCACCAATTGTGTATTAGTAGAATTGGGTATTGCAGATTTCATTAAAAAATTCAATTTTTACATGATTTTACTTTTATTTATTATAGACAATTCAATGAATTATTCTTAAAAAAAAATAGATCTATCTTTAACCTACTGTTTTTTCCCTTAGGGTGACAGTGGAAGTCCCCTGTCTTGTGAAATCGACGGAAAGTGGTACGTAGTCGGTGCTGCTAGTTTTGTCACCGCTGGCAACATGATGAGGGTGCTTTGTGGTGCGCCCGACGCAAGGACATTCTACGCAAATTTTCAACCCAAAGCGGAGTGGGTTCAGCAAATGATGAACAAATACACCTAAAATGAACGCCTTTGTTTAATTTATATACACAAGTTCAATTTCTCGTTTTTATTTACTGTATGCAAAGCTGGAGAGAGTGAAAAAATAACCTTGTCATATAATCGGTTGTGTTGGGGTTGTAATAAATAAATTATAATTGTATTGAAACTTAGAGGCATCAAAAATATTATTACTTCATTAAAACAGGACACTAATATTTACTTCCAAGCTGTTTGAGTTGAAAGATTCAAATTATTTTCAAAAGTCATAGTACTATTTCAAAAGTACACCTTACGGAACTTATGAACTATAGGTAAAACATTTGGTAATAAGTTTCAAGAAATAAAACAGTGTTTTAAAAATCTAATTTTTTACTCTAAAATGATTATAACCTTTTCTATACACTAAAATCCTTATTACAAGATAAATCAGTTTCCCCTTGATTAATTAAGAATTATCGAGAATTTTCGTAAAAGGAACTCATTGTCAGCTGTTTGTTTTTCGTCATTATCTCCGTGCGAAAAAATTCACCTGGGTTGCAGAACTAACTAAAAGATACATTTAACCCGTTTTTGTAGAGAGACATAGAGAAAAAAGGGTTGTGTGGCCATGGCTAACAGAATATTTCTCTCGCTACTCTTCACTTTTGTGTTGCTAATAACTTGGGCAGGTATTTGAAGACATTTTTATTACTTTCCGTTTCTAAGCTAGGCCCTTTTAAAGGCTAATAAAATGAAGTTCTTTTAAGTACATATTTCCAAATTATGAAAATACGAATCCCTTGGTGCTTACTTTTAAAAACTTATAAGGTTATGTGATCATAAAGGTACTTTCTTAGGCTTTTAAATTTCATGGACATATAGACAAATACACATTGTTCAGCGTCAAGCTATGATACAGGGTATAAAAAATTGTATTGTGTTATCACTATTATCAGTAAGTTAAACTTTTAATATGCCGCACTTAATCATTTAAGATTTTAAAATTTTTAAATAAACGCTGGAATTTTAAAGTAGTAATGAATTGTATGTAATTATGAACAAAAAAAGCAATGTATGTTTATAGAAGAGATAGTTATGGTTCTAGTTCAATTTTTTTTCTCTTCCATTCTTTAATTCCAAAGAAATTTACAAAGCAGTTAACCATTAGTAAAGCACTATTTAGATAGCCTAAAACATTAGTATATTAAACGTTCCTAAGAAAACCGAATAGATGCTGTACTGGAAAATAGTTTCTCTAACAAAACCAACAAATTTCAACAGCTATTTTATTTTTTGATGTTTTAAACTCGAGGGATATCTTTATTTTTTTATTGGTGTACACTTACAGCCTGTGACGAGGAAGACGATGAGGACTTCAACTGCCACGAACTGTACGAATACGACGCTAGCGTCAAAGGGACAGTTTCCAGTCCTTTTTACGGGAAAAGGAAGTATCACGACAAACTGTGGTGTGAATATCGAATCAGAGCTCCGGAAAACTACGTAAGTTGAAGGCTTTTCTTGTATAAAAACATGTAGTCAATATTTTTAAACCTATATGATCAAAACTTTATTAGAGTAAGTACTCTTACGTATATTGCATTTCCCTTCTTTCAGAATATTAAAGTAACTTTCAAAGACTTGGACATAGACCCTTCCTCTGGCTGTGGTCAAGACCAACTGGTTATATATGGAAAGGATAAGATGTCTATCCACGGCATTTACTGTGGATCGGAGCTTCCCAATCCCATCATCTCCAGCGAAGGAGAGAGCGAGATTCGTCTCCTTTTCCGATCGGATTACATGGTGTCTGGAAGAGGCTTCCTTCTGGAATACGAATCCGCGCCCAACCTCAGTAAGAAATCTGCATTCATCTAATCTTTTAATCAGTAAATCACTTGACTGGGAAAAGTCAAGGTTAGGAACTACGTTTTTTTTTTTTTTTTTTTTTTTGGCATTTAGGAGGATTATGGTTTATATTTAAAAGTTTCTCTCATTTTAATATATTTCTTCACACTTACAAAATTTTAAATAACTCAGACTCATTAAATTTATCAAGTTTTTTACTCAAAAATGCTTATTAAAAAAGCAAACCCTAAGAAGACGAAGCTTAAGAATATCTAAATTAAACCCCAAGACCGCGTTTTCAGCCTTATTTTTAAAATGCATGCAAATGAAAACCAATAAAACCAAACCGACCAACCTTCTTTTTGCCTTTAGAAAAAATTAATCCTGTTTTAACTTTTTCTGAAGGCAAAGTTAAAAGTTAATTTTTGGTTTCAGGAGTAAATTAAGGAATTAAGCCATAATTATTTTTATTATGGATGTGCGAAAATAATTGTTGTTCCTTCAATCTGTAGAAACTATAGATAAAAGCAGAGAGATTTGGCTTATAAATAAATTTGCATCAAAATATCTATAATTAGTATCAAAACAAATATTAACAAACAAAATTTCATAACAAAGTTGTTAAAAACTATGCATTTTAGCATTTTATAAATAGAGTGATTTCAAATTAGCCAGTAGGTGTAATTTGTTTTCGAATTGATCAATTTTACTCCGAAAAATGTCATATCAAAATAACATTACAATATCTAAACCAAAATGAACCAAATTAATTCTCCTAACCATTCTCCAATAACACAATATTTGTCTCTATGTTCTTTAATTAATATGCATGGATGTAACTTTGAAGTGGCTCTATATAATCTTCAGGAAAGCCAGTTAATTTCTAGAATACTTGCTAATTCAAAAGTTAATTTAATATAATTTTAAACAAAACTCTTCAAGTCAAGCCCGAACTAGAGTAAGCTCGATTTGGACGTGACGCCATTACGACGAGTCAGTTCAAGTGCGTTTGTCTGAAAGATAAAAAACAAGGATTTTTTTTGTTCTGGTTTAGTGGGGTCGAAATTCTTTGAGTTTTTCCAACCCCAACCCCTAGAAGGGGAACTGGCTCCCCTAGGTCAATGAACTCCCGCTCGCTCGCTTTTTGAAAAAAAAAAACTTGTTTTTCCATCTTCTTGTTGGGGAGGTCTGATTTACTTGAAAATTCTTAAGGGGATGTGAAACTGTAGTCTACTATGAAGTGGGGCATTCTCCAAGGTCTTTTTCCCAGTCTTTAAGATACTTATTAAGCAATTATAAAGCAAATCCATGTCGTAAATATAATTTTTAAAATTCGAAAGGAAGTTTTAATTTTTCAGCAAAAAACAATTAAACATTTAAAAAGTTCAAATGCTTTTTATAAATTTCTTGGATTAACAGATTTTTACAAATCAATGAAATGTTTCTACCCTTATGCATTTTTTTCCAGTTTATGTAAAAGATCAATACTATAGATGGGTAGTTTCTATTTTATTTTTATACTTATTTAATAAGTGAGAAGAGGTATTTTGATACTACCTTGGGGGGATATTTGATATTGATTGATATATAGTTCCGGGAATGTGATGTTTCCTTATGATTTCAATTTATTCATAGGGATCGTTTATATGTGCGTTTTATTATTTTTAATAATAAAAGAATATCATTATTTTCAAATATTAAACAATAAAAAACAAAGTTGTTTTTTAGTTCATGTAAATTAAAAACCCTTAAGTTATCCAAATAATTTAAATAGGCTCAATAACATATTACTATATTACGTACATTAAAATGCTTTTATTTGTCAAAAGCGTTTTGTTCTACAAAATAAAGAGTTTTTTTTTAACCAATACATAATACAACTACTCCTTATGGTATCATGATATCTCGCTCCAACCTACACACATGCTATCGATTTATATTTAATATTATAAATACATCTCCTATACTTTTTCTAAATATTGAAAACCTTCTTCCAAGATCAGAAATAATTATTTACTACAAAATACTTTAAAAGAAAATATTCACCAGACAATTTTTTTCAGTTTGGTTGAATTATATTTATATTATCAAATTTGCAATTCATGGGAAATCAAAGCAAAACAAAAACTAATACTCTGCTAATTTTAGTGTACTATGTGTTGGTTAGCTAGTTATGAGATGTATTCGTTTTCAAATAAGCTTTTTACAGAGCTGTGTGAAGAGGGCTACAGGGAATGTGGAAACCGCAACTGCTACAGAGACGACCAGAAGTGCGATGGTGAGGATGACTGCGGCGATGGTACAGACGAAGAAGACTGTGGTGAGGAAAATATATTTTATCAAAAAAATATCTTCAAGAAGCACTTGGAGATGGTACTCAGAGCACTAAGTGCCCCTGTTTTGTAACCAGTAATCGTCAAGCACTCTTTGAAGGGAAGATTTCAGTGACTAAATTTTGAGGAATTTGGTCTTAAATACCCTTTGTCTCTATCATTAGCTGAAACTCATTGAAACTAAGGAATTATAAATATGGTTTACTTTTTCAAAATCAGGGTTTCCTAAACTTTTTTCCAGCGTTGATCCTCAGTTAGAATTAAGTGTTTTCCATCAACCCTTATTTACTAGTTTCTTAGTATTTCTTTTAAATGATAAAGGCTGACTAAAATTTTCAAATAATTGGAAGTCATGAATTGTAAAAAGAAATATTTTATCAAGAGTTTATTTCAAATTTACATACAGAATCCCCAGATGCTTTTTAAACAACCGGAGTTTTACTTTAAAACACTTAATTAATTAATTAACTTTAATATTTTAAGCCACTTTTGAATTGTTTGAAAAAAAAAACAAAGAAAAAAATGTTTTTCTGAATGGAGAAAACTGTGACAAGACCAAGATATTTCTTGAAACTTCCGCTCGGAGCATACTTAAAAATAAGGCAAAATTATTATGAAACAGATTTGTAGGATGTGAACACAACGTCTCAGAATTATACACTAGGTTCATTCGACTTAAATCAACAATCAACGTCCTTAATTTAAATCTTTTGCAGGCCATAGGATCCCACTGTCCCCCGAAGAGTGCGGAGTGCAGGCCATCCACCCCAACACCATATTCGAGCCTCTTGACCGCATGGTCGGGGGCGAGGCAGTAGTGCCCAACAGCTGGCCCTGGCAGGTGTCCCTCCAATCCACCTACAGCGAGCCCAATGGTCACTTCTGCGGAGGAACTCTGGTCAACGCCCAGTGGGTACTGACCGCCACTCACTGCGTGGCCGGGTGAGGTTTCCTTTTAAAATCACTCAGCAGAATTTAAGAAAAACACGTCCATATTGACATCGATGATTTTAATTCTTTCATATTTCCTCCTATTAGTTTCATACTATCTAGTACATAAAAACAATGAATTGCTGATTTTATTACATTGGTTATCGGCACTGCAATATGTACTATAAATAGTACGGAGACTACGGAAAAATACTATTCATTAAAATAGTACAAACCCTAAAGTAAACAGTATTACTATAAAGTGTTTATACTGAAATTTTTTAACTCCAACAGACCTAAGACCGACTTCATAGCAATAATTCTATTTTATCCACAGGAAAGAAAGTCCAGGAGATATCAAAATTCACATGGGAGCCCACAGCAAATTTAAGAGAACCCAATATGAGCAGATCCGGAGAAGTGCAAAAGTCATAGCTTTCCCAGATTTGGAATTAGAAGCTGTAAGTATAATGCTGACGATATAGTTAAACCCATGCGACCTTTGACCCTAATATAAATACAAAGGAGATGGATATCCTACAGATCAAATAATTTTTTTCTTGATTTCAGATACGAAGATACAGCATGACACACGATATTAGCCTCATCAAACTGAATGCCCCAGTGAAGTTCAACGATGGAGTTCAGCCTGCATGCTTGCCAATGCTGGGGTGGGCTCCGCAGCCGGGATGGCCCTGCTATGCCACCGGATGGGGAGAGACTCGAGGTACGAAGAAATGGGGCCTGACTTACGATATTTGTTAGAGATACGAACACTTACTTCCAAGATCAAAATTTCCTCCTCATCTAATACCACCTATCTTTTTCAGTTTCTCTCGTTGAGTTGCTAGGTGATTGAGAAAACAACGGGGTTAATTTAATGTAGGTGGTTGTAAGAGAGTAACAACAAAGTAAACAAAAAGGTTATAAGGACATTAAGACTAATTAATCATCGAAATATATATTTATCCATATTAAAACAGAAAAATCCCCTATTAAGTTTAAAAAATTATTAAAGCTTTTTATTTTTACAATAGAAAATATTGAAGAACTTTTTTAAAAAAGAAGGAACAAATGCTCTCTAAATTTTAAGTTAGTCATTCTGAAGCTTGCCTTGCGATGCCACTATATTGTATGTGTAATATCTATATGTGTATGTGTAATATCTATATGTATATGTATATATGTATGTTTTTTTCATTTTTATTATTTTCAAATACAACTGCTTTAGGTTGCCCATATGGGTTTCTGACCCCTTGGCATAAATAAAGAATTTGATTTTTTGATTTTTATAATGACAAGACACTAACCACAGAAAGTAAAACAACGAAACCTAAAAACATTCAAAATGATCCCTAGAACATTGACTAAATTTTTCCATGATATACTTGAGAGCATAGTAGAGAAATTTTTAATTTATTCATTAACTAAATCTATCTTCAGTTTTATAACATCCTGATTGTTCTTTTCCCACGTGCAGGATCTGGTGGATCTGATGTTTTAAAACAAATGGAACAAGTTATACAACCAAAGAGCAATTGCAGTGTGGATGAACATACTCAGATTTGTGTAGAAAAACGTAACAACTCGCCCTGTCACGTAAGCCTCGTTTCCTTGTTTCAAAATTTAAAGATAAGCTTCAATGTGTACGTTCTAATTTCCAGATATTTCTTTTAATATAGGGAGACAGCGGAGGGCCTCTCCAATGCAAGCTCGGCGGCAAGTGGTACGTGTTTGGAGCTGCTAGCTTCGTCACCACAACCAACTTTATGTCGGGATTATGCACTGGACCAGGGGCTAAAACAGTATACGCCAACACTGCTGACAAGGCAGACTGGATACAGAAAATAATAAACCAATACAGCTAGAAAACTGGACTGAAGTTCTTGGCAATGTTATATACTATGTTTCCTTTTTTGTCAGAATAGTTTCATGTCATACATATTAAGGAGACGGAAAATACTTTCAATGTTTTCAATTTCGTATGCATTTGTTTTTTTCATAAAATTGTTAACCTTGGAGTTGGATCTGTAGTAAAATGCATAATCATTTTCAATGAATAAAAAGATCAAGACCTACATTAATGCTTCATGACGATACTGTAAAGAAAACCTAGCGTGTAGCTCTATTATTACGTGAACTATAAAAAAATAGTAATTAAACCCTGTCGTTTTCTCATTAAAAATTTTACATATTCATTTCTCTTCGTCCTTCCCATCTTCTTCTTTTGATACTCTCATACCCTAGCCTAGATCTTAGCATCCTTCTCTCTTATCTAATCTTCTTCATCCCTCTAATTCACTTCACTACTTACTGTCCTCTTAATTCCTCTCATCCATCTAGAAATCGTTTTTTTTTTTTTCTTTTCAACATGTTATTTTTATTCATCTCTCTTATCAATATCATCCTCTTTATGCCTATAAATTTCTTTATCAGCCTCTTTCTATCCTTTAGCCTCTCCCTCCATTTCATCATCTTCATCCTCATCATAAACTGTCATTATCTTTCTCTCCAAAAAATCCAAACATACTTTTTAAGAATTAGTTACAACTAATATTTGTTTGTATTGAAGTTTAGAATCCAGTTATTAAATAATAGAACTTAAAATATTAATATAATCTTAACTATTGATTTAAATTTGTATTTATTGCGTAATACAAAGGATAAAACGTAGTAATATGGTATTATGTTTTGTAATTTTCAAAAACTATAAAATTTACTTAAATAATTATTTATGCATAAAGCATTTTCTTCTATTAAGAGTAGGACTTCTTCCACATAAACGAATTAGTATTTTAACCATATCCAATATAAAAGCATTGTTTAAAAATTATCTTAAATTATTCAGATGTAAAAATCAAAAATTTCTTTGATTATAAAATTTTACAGTTTTAATATAGCTTTACGATAAAGACACTATTTTAGAGGCAAATAAAATAATTACTAAAAAGAGACAATACTACTATTTAGTTCCTAGTTTTAATTTAAAAAAAAAAAAACATTTTAATCAGTACCTACTGAAAAGGTCTTGAACGTGTGAAATTTTAACCGCATATTTTGTACTTAAATAACGTAGTATTTCAACTTCCATTTTCCCTCAGGTTAATAAATAGTTAAATTTAGGCTCGTCCTTGTGCAGGATGCATTTAGTCAAGTAAAAACAAACAAATAAATTAAGATATTTTTTTATTAAAAAAGTACACTACTTATATCGTCTATTCCATTTTGATTTAAGTGTACAAATTAATCATAGTTTGTATCCACTCTGCTTTATCGGACATCTTCATAAAAACAGTTCGCTGGTTGGGCATTGCACACAAACCACTCATAAAATTGCTCAGTGTTCCGTAGCTGGTTGCTCCCATTACATACCACTTCCCACCTAACTTACAAGCCAAAGGGCCTCCACTGTCACCCTGGAATTAAAAAAAACGTAACATTGAAACTAATATTCAATTTTCAGTAATTATTCTAGAAATATCACAAAACCTCAACTTTTTAACTCATTACATTACTTTAAAAGGTACTAAAATGAGGATATCTTAAACAAGCATATGCTACTTAGAGAAAATCAAAGCGGTTTGCAGAGTAAAACTGAGCAATAATATGTTAATATATTATAACATTATATTATAATATGTTACAAGGTATAGCAAGTGAATTAATATGTTTTTGAGAGATATCAATTTGTAGGAACTTCGCTATGCTTTTATGCTTTTCTATGTTTTTTTTATGCTTTTTCTATGCTTGTAAGTATTTTTACCAAGTTGTGAAGATCAGAAATCAGAAGTAAAATCTACGTACAGTTGTAAAATTCATGCTTTAAATAATATTGGTCGTAATGCAAATAAGTAAGCCAATAAAAAAATTAAATTTCCCAAATTTAATAAAAATTTAGATTTATTCCTATATTTTATTTAAATAGTGTATTCTGAATTATAAACCTAAATTATCTACGTATGTGCTAACAAAGTAGTAAAGCTGTTTATTTTTTCGGCGAAATTTTCGTTCCGTAAAATACGTTTGCCAGAAATCGTTCACGATTGCCATTCTGTTTATTCGGAAGATAACAGAAAAAAGTAGGATGTACTTGATAAAGGCTGCGAATATAGATGTATACTTACATGACAAGTTGAATGAAACCCTCCAGTATTCTTTACGCATATTTGGTATATGTTGGATCGTAGTTAGAACAATTGGATTTTGCCATTAGAGAAACGTCAGTTTGTTTCAAAGCGTGGTTGAATCCAGTACCTGAAAAAAAAAAGACGAATGAGATAACCGTTAAAAAATGTCCATATTAAAATTGCATACTTGAACTCTACTATTGATTAATATTTCAATGACACAAAGTTAAAAAGAGGGTATAACAAAACTATCATGAGTGATCAATTTTTACTATATCAAATTCAATCTAAAAGTCTTCGAGTAGGCAATAAAAACAATCATCTGTCTGTGGCTAGTTTTCCGAAATCTAATTCGAAAATATAAGTTCCCCTACTTTTTCAATATGTCTGATAAATTAATTTTATTATTTAAAAGTATTTATATAATTTTATAAAGTATTTGTTCACTGGACAATTGTTTTATTACAAGTTGTTTAGAGCATCAAAAACATCAACGAGCAATCGATTCTCTTAAAAGGTATCTTTTTTAATGAAAGGAAGGCGAAGGTAATAATTAATTTCAATAGTAATTCTAGTTTAAACTCAACGATAAAATATTTATAAATAAATTAACAGTTTGTAACTCATAAAGTATCTAAGAATAAAATAAATACCGTGAAAATGAGGTAACTTATTGCTCTTTGGCGCACCTTCGGAAAGAGATTCCAAGCGCTGTGTATCGATATTTAAATATGTCACATACATATAATATCCCTTTTTTAATGATAGGGACAATAGGTGTCATTTTTGTCATGAGATTCTCAAAGTGGTGTCTTGAAATTTCTAAAATACGATCACTATAGTGAGCTTTCAACTTAATTAGAATTAAAATGTCTATTTTCGTTGTCTAGTATTACTGTTCTTTGAAAAGGGAAGTACATGATTCAAAACGGCTACGTCCTATTTTTAAATCAATTATAAAGTCTTCTAACAATTTTCACTGTAACTATTTTTTCCACTTTGTGGTTTCAGTATTAAAGAATATTTATTACGTTTGGGTAACTTTGGCACAAGTTTTGAGCCCCACTCTCTTTGAGCCAAAGTTAACCCATTTGACGGTAAATAAAATATAGTTACATCAACAATTAGCTCAATTGAAACTGAAGCAAATGAATTTAATAGTAACCACGGTACAATTCCGTTAGAGTCCCCGCTAAATATCGCCAATATCCAAATCGCTAAATATATCCAAATATCAACAAATTTTTCTAACTTTTATTAATAAACTGAATATTTATTGATGTAATTAAACATTTTAATTCAGGAGTTTGAAATTATTTATGAATATTTCTACTTTTTGTTGTCTAAAAGAACCGGGCGATATATAGCGGGGACTCTAATTGAACCGTAACCACAAATATATTTTACACAATAACTCAATAAAAGTTACGGAATATCATAGGTGGGTAAGATATGACCTTCAAAAAATTAACAACCTACTGCGAGATCAATCGTTCTACTATACAAGAACGGGTTTCAACTCATAGCCATGACCGCAATATGTAGAAGTAAAAAGAAAAGAATAAAAATTGGGATGGTCCTTTTCAAAAGGGAATGGCGTTGGTAGAAAGTTTCTCATTATTTCATACAAAAACCTCGACCTCTTAGAGAGAGTAATGAGTTATTAGTCTATATAAAATGAATTGCGTTTGTGTGGTCATAAATTTCTGGATGGGCCTCCAAGCTGTCCATATAATCAATAAGTAACTACATTTTTTTAAAATATAAAAGGGTCTATATCGTCTGCTTGAAATTTTTAAGACGCAAATACAAACTTAAACTTTCTTATGCACAGAGGGCTCCTAGAACAAATACAAAGCTTGCTTTTTTGACTCCCGTATTTATCCTAACCTAACCTACGCAAAACTTATACAGCAATCCTAAAGTACTCAAAGATATTTCCAAAAATCATCTAAAGTAAATTTGAATTGGGTACCTGGTTCTTGCACCAACGGCCTCACTTACTAAGTTTTTTTTTGTCTAAAATGCTAAAATTTGTCCAATTTTAAAAACTATTTAGTTCTTTCTAAGTTTTTTACATGTTGTTAATGACTATCTAATTCTTTTTCCATCCAACCCAATTAAGTATACAAAGTCAAATAAACTAACAGAAATATTCAGCAAAGAACTAAAAAAAAAACCCAACTGTAGCAAAAAAAAAACCCAATAGATAGAACAGTAGAGTAAAGAATCCAGTCAGAAATACAGAGTTACTGAACATGCTTTGACCTAAGATATTTGGTTTTACAGGTTCATAAAAATTTTCAACTACTATTAGAAAAAAAAGATTATTAATTTTACGTTTTTTTTTAAAGCTACTTTCAACTTACCATCTTTGCATTTCATGTCAAGCTTCCTGCTATATTATCTTCTCGTATTTATTTATTTTTCTTTGAAATTGTCTCCGTATATTACTTCAAAGAAAAACAAATTTAACCTCCATGAAAAGGGAGCAAGTCTCCGTAATAACAGTTCTCAAGAAAGTGTTTGTGTTAAATTAGCAGCAACAAATAAAATAATGTCTAACAATTAAATATCTAAATACAACAATGGGTACCTACAACACGAAACAAATTCTCAACAATGAATTTGAAAAAAAAATCGATCATTAAAATATTTGCAATTGAAGTTATCCCCATTATTGTATTTCTCAATCGTTGAATTAACAACTGCTAACTTTTAAAAACATTAACATCTAAAACATTTTAGCTGTTTGTGGATAGTTTATTACAGTTATTTTTCCATTTTATTGAGTAAAACTTATTTTGTGTTGAAATTATACAGAGATACTTTTTAACTCATTTTTGGACACCTCTAAGGTGCCTTTTGGGTGACACCGCTGGGGGCAAACCGTCATAACTACACCAGATAATTTAAGGAATTAAAACACATATGAAACGTTTAATTGTTTTCTAGAAAAAAAAAGAATGCTTTAATTTAGATAACCAACCTGCACGAGATCTAATTCGTAGAACCCCTATTTGCTTTTAATGTGCCTCAAATATTCTTTTTATTAAATGCCTCCTTTGAATATCTGTGTTGACCCCCGGCGGTCCATATGGATCACTTTGGGAACCACTCGTCAGGTATATGTAGACATGGGCGCCCCATGTGTTGGAATTCAAGAGGAGAGGGGCCCAGGAAATATTTTGGCAAATTAGCCAGTCAAGCCCATTAGCATTAGCAGACTTTAGATATTTATTATATATATTTTTGGATAATATTACTTGAATTTTAATACACTTAATTTATAATTTTGTAAAAAATACAAGGGTTCCAAGTAAATATGGGGTGTTTAAGGGTCTTCCCCTGGAAAAAGTTTTGAAATTTTACTCTTAAAAGAACAGTTTTAATTCATTTGAGATCCATTTGGGTGATGTACAAATAGGATCTATCCTTCTAACTATGAAATTAAATTTAACAACTAATCTAGAGAGTTTTCAAGGATATGTTCCATTAGAAGAATATTTTCCATCCCGAAACTTTTCTAAAATTGCAGAAAAAAAGCGCGTTTGAATTCGGCACAAAATATGTTAAAAACCGTTCGATTAAAATGATCTAAACTCGTAAAATCATGAGCACAAGTTTTTCCAAAATGTTCTAAAGCTGACTCACCTCGGGTCTCCCCCCATCCCGTGACGTAACAGAGGGACCCGGGGGAGGTCCCAGCCGAGGGCGGGCAGGCACGCCGGTCGCACCCCATCGCTGAACATGACCGGAGCGTTCAGCTTGATGAGAGCGATATCGTGAGTGAGATCCAAAGACCCTTTGATCTAATAAAAGAAGAGACCGACAATTAGAGAGTCCATCATTCCTATTATCATACATACCTCCAATCCATATTAGGGAAGATTACTTAGTTGCACCAGCATTTACCTCCACCTTTCACTGCACTTGGCCAATATAATTTGTATGGAATAGATATTTTATGCTGATTAAAAAGAGAGATTCTAATCATAGTACTAATTTCATGTTACAATGCAGGGTCGTATTTTATGTTTCTGTAACATGTGGGTGCTGATGGAGTACAGAGGGCGGTAAAATAATATCGTTCTTTGTGTTTCTTTTTCTCAATTGGTTCATATAAATGGCCCTCAGGATCACCATAACAAAAAGTTTGTGATGAAGAAAAGGTAAATAATTTCAAAAGCAAAGTCGAGTATACCTAAATGTATAGAAATAGATACAGCAAAATCCTCCTCTTACGGTAAGAAAAGATTGCTGACCTTTAGAAGGGTATGTAAGGGATAAAAAAGGACAAGGAATTCCTTTGTTATAAATAATTTTATAAAATTATTTTCTTAATTTAATTATTTAAGATTCCCTCTTCTACCATATTATAATTATGGTTTTGATGTCTTTTTATAAATTTAAATATACTTACATTATCTCCAGTCTTGTCCGGCCAAATAATAATTCGTTTTCCATAACGTATCTGCTCCAAATTATCCTTCAAGTATTTGTTATGCTTTCCAAGGTGCACCCTCCAGTTTTCCGCAAATGGGTTTCTAAACAAACAAACACAACGGAAGAATGAGAGATGTGGAAGAGATGATGTGATTGAGGGGAAAAAAATATAAAGAAGAGGAGGAGAGAATGAGAAAAAATAGATAAAAAAAAGAATGAAAGAAGAGAAAAATAATGATAAGAGAAGAAAGAAAAGTAGAGAGGAAATAAAAAAAAAGAGAATGGAGAATTCTTTCAATGACCTCGACGAAGAGAAGAGAAAAGAGACAGAATGCAATAAGATAATAAGTTACAGTAAACCAGGGGTTTCCAACTTCTACTCGAGGGCCGCAATCGAAATCACAAGTAAAGTGGCGGGCCGCAAAGGCTCCTTTTTATCCATAGTATATTTTTCGGGGGTAGAATCATTAGTAGAACACTTTTCCGTTAAGAGAGGGACGAAGGTTATTTACATATTGTGAAGGTATTACTGTATTTCCAAAAAATTCAGAGGATATATAAATTTATAAATATATAAATTTTTGACCCCATACATCTTTTAATAATGAATATTAATTAAAAAGAGGTCTTCCACCAGAAAAGGTTTGTAAATTTCCCTAAATATAGTGTTTCACCTAATTTTTGGATACTCCATTTTGTCCCTCCTTCGTGATTAAGGTTGACTTAAGCCTTTATAACCCTTTGCAACGCACAGGGGGAATTTCAGGGTATACAACATCCCTCTAGAAACCTCGAACTTTTATTTTTTCACCATAGAAAACGACTGACCAAAGCTACTCCATAATATAAGATGTAGGTACTTACGTATTATCCCGTCGTCCGTTCAGCGGCCGTCTAATTCAGCGGCACAGTAATAGTAAACTCAATGGGATTTTATAACGTTTCGGATTAAGCGTCACGGTCGACGGGATAATACGTAAGTACCAAGATGTAAATAGGGGGGTTCGGGGGTCCTCCCCTGAAAATTTTTTGAACTTGAAAATGCTAAAAAGTGTTCTAAAGCTACTTTTTGGGGAGTTTTCAGGGAGCATTGCGGGCCGCCAGTTGGGAACCCCTGTTATAAACTCACCCTTTGAAGCAATGCGCAGCCGTAACCACCCACTGCGCGTTGATGAGAGAGCCTCCGCACGAGTGGCTGTTCCCGAAGACGTAGCGGTTCTGCAGAGACACTTGCCACGGCCAGCTGTTGGGCACCGCTTCTCGACCCCCGATGATGCGGTCCGCGGATCCGAAAACGGTGTCCGGTCGGATGGGCGTTTCACCGCACTCCGTCGTGGCCAGGGGCAGGTCTGGAAGGAGACGTCAACGAAAATATCCAATGATTTATTTGTCATGGTTTCATTGAAAGAATTATTGATGAAAGTGAACAGCAAAACTGTTGGGCAAAGTAAACGAGACATTAGAGAAGCTATTAATCATTATAACCCTTATGCTCAACGTTTATTAATAATGTCTTCTGATTGGGCTTTGTATAAGGGGCTCGTAAAAGAGCAAGCAATGCCTTGCATCAAAAAACCCTAACGGACAACTTTCCTGTTGGTATCGTAGGATTGAAACGTCTCCCAATCCATAAAGGGCAAGGGTTCATGAGGGCTCTTTTAATTTTCAGGATGTTTAATTTCTATAGGGGTATAGGGTGAATGATATTTCTAGAGCAATTAGGGACACCATACTTTCTACTTTCTCGAATCCCTAGCTTTTACCCAGAGCCCTTCTTCCTCCAAAATCCACCAGCTGGAGTTCCAGTGTTTTCCCCAGACTGGTCATTTAATTTTCCTCAAATTCTAGTACAGTACGTGTGCTATAGGTTATTGAAGAATGACTCTGGTAATATGAACAATATCCTTACACTAATTAGACGTCGAACGTTTTCATGATATTTATTGTTAGCCAACGTCAATGAATGTGTATAATTGGCTATGATCTTACCACAGTCTTCCTCGTCTGTTCCATCCCCACAGTCGTCGATGCCGTCACATTTCTGAGTCTTAGGATCAAAGCATTTTCTGTTCCCACACACTTTAAGGTCTTTCGAACAGTACTCTGAAAAAAGAACAATATCTTACTTCTTGTATTACTAATCCACTGCACTGCGTACCCTATTTTCACTACACTTACATCTTTAGATGAAAAAAAAACGATAAAAAGTTAACTGAACTAATTCAAGAACATTTTTATGTCTCAACACCCAACTACGATGGATTGTACACCATATACCGAAAGAAGGAGAGGCTTCATAGTGAACATGAAATCCTCTTCCAGTCGACATGAAGTCCGTAATGAAGAGGAACCGCACCACATTGACGTCCTGGTCACTGATCAAAGGATCCGGAATGTCTGTGCCGCAAATGGACGCCATACTCCACTCTTTCTCTTTTGCATAGATGATGAGCTTGTCTTGACCACAGAAGTCGGAAGGGTCGATGTCCAAGTCCTTGAATGTCAGTTTCAGGCGCTGAGAAAAGACGTGAGATCAAGAAAATAAAAAGTAGCATTATGGATTATTATCGGTTATCCCGAGGCACATTGTTGGAATGATGCATTGCTAAATCTTTCCATTGTAGAAGTAATAATCCATATACTGCTTTTTCTTTTTGAAGAAGAAAAATTGGAACATAACAATTGTTTGATACTTAATATACGAATGAAATACTTGAATTTTAAATTTAAAAAATTGGTTGTGGGAAATGCAAATACGCCAATCAACACTCAAACATCTACCGACTTCGAGCGATACTAATACTAAAAATAAAGATGCACTGAAAAAAGAAGCATTTTAATAATACAAAAGCGGCGAAGACGAATTGTACGGCTGCATCTTGCATTCCCCCGAAAATTAAAAAATAGAAAGAATTAATAGTGTTACTCTTTAAGAAAAGAGAACTTCGTTAACCCTTTTAAAATGCGAAAATTCATGGCGATAAAACACTATGGACCCTCGGTCCCTGTGACAAAAATCCTAGATTCGCTACTGAAAAGCGGTTATTTGATAGTTTTACTTTACATATATATATTTTAATTTTCCAGAACTTTATTCTCTAACACTTTCATAAGACTTTCAATTCATATAGAAAGGTTTCAGACTCAGTCAGATTTTTTTTTCAGCTCACAATAACTTACGTATCCATCCGGTGCCGTGATCCTGTATTCACACCACAGACCATTTGGATAGTCCCGTTCTCCATAAAAAGGACTGTAAACATCTCCAGATGGATTGCTGGCTGTGGCGTTAAATTCATAGAGAATGTGACATTGAAAATCTTCCTCTGCAACAAGAACTTAATCTCTAAAAAACACATTTAAAATCGCTAATTAATATATGCTACGTAATTTAAGAATATTTTCAGTTAAGAAGTTCGAAGAAATTAAAGTAAAATTTCTTTAAGATAGAATTATGTAACTTCTTGGTTCTGAAAATGCGAAGTAGAAAAATCGTTAACACTCATATGTGATCGATGAAAACGAAAACAAAAAGGATCCATAGAGAAACTATGGCGATTGTGAGTGTAATAGAGGCCATTCAGAAACAGGGCAATTTTGGAAAGGAGTAAGAGAAAAAAAAACATCCAAAACATATTGATCTATCCATTCTTAGAGTGTTTTGAGAGGGAAAGGAGAATGATTTCAACATGAAAATATACCCATAGTTCTAAGGTCGAGTGGGGGAAATATTATTTTGCTCTTTCGGCAGGTCCTCATTTTAGAGGCTTGCAGCAACAACGAGCTATAAACTCAACTCCAACCAAGCTTTATATTGGAGTTAGCTCCTTGTCGCTCCAATCGATTTGCAACTTCACCCACCGGAGTCAAACAAACACCAACTCGTGAGTTTAGGGAATCTACAGGTATATTTTTACAACGTAAGTTTGCTCTTTTCTTTATCCATTATCAAAATGTGAAGGGAATATCAACTTCTATGAGTTGGCCCTTATGGGAAACTCCTAAAAATATTTTCTTTCAAAACCACGAGTCCCATTCATATGCGAAATGCCTAAATTAAAATAATTATAGTACTCTCTAATAATTGTCTAATTTAATTCATTGGATTGGAGAGCGCGTTTTGATTTAAAGATTTTAGTAAAGCTGTTAGAAGATAAGTGAGAAACATTTTAACCAAATATTGACTAAAATGTTTTGTTATTTCAAAACGAATGCTAAAATTAAGAATATGATAAAAATTATAGGTTGTTTTTAAATACATGGAGGTTTAGTAAGAAAATATAATTGTAAAAAGTTTTTCCATTTTAGTTATGCGTGTACATTTGTAACGGGAAAAGTGTTAAACCGGGCATTATTAATAATGCCCGAAATGGAGGGCGGGCAATGTGATAAATTCAATGGCATTTATCACTTTGCCTAAAATAGGCTGCCATTATTATATTAATAATGCCCGGATTTATCACATTGCCCGTAACATATAATATATTATCTGAAGGGTTAGGGGGTTTGAATTCATATTTCCGATAAAATTCAAGTCGTTAGTCACATTCCAACATAATCGTTCTTAAAATGAACTTACCACAAGTAGCTAATTTTAAGATATAAGCTAGAATAAATGAAGAGAAAAAGGAGTAAAGAAAGGCCATGGTCGACCTTTTCTAAACAGACTAAACATTCCACTCTTTCCCGTTATTATTTAATAAACGAAATGATAAGACGATTCTCGAACAAGTGTTTCCTTTATCATTTACGTACCATGTGTGTGTAACCTAACAGGTGAATCACAGATTTATAAGATTCATTTAAGAAATATACAGTATCTTAACATTGGCTCAAAAAAAATATATATATATATGGGTAGGGGTCAATGGGGTTGGAGCGCACTTAAAAAACATACTATAACATTCATTCAGGTATTTAATAAAAAGTAAATCAACAGATAAGTCGCCGAGTCAAATGCATTTAATCTATGCATGAGATAATGGTTATTCTATTCCAAGGGTTCCCAATAGGTGGTCCGCGGGCTGTGTCCAAGGGGTCCGCGAAATGTCACCGAGAAATTAAGTATTTTTCATATTACAAGCAGTGGCACAATGAAAAAATTTTTCAATAGCGAAAATATCGTAAAATTTTGGCTCACAGCTCGTAAGTAAAGACTGCAAAGAACTCGGTAATAAGGCATTAAAGGCAATTCTTCCTTTTCCGACCACCTACCGATGTGAAGAGGCCTTTTATTTATGTGTTTCATGAGAAACAAATATAGGAATAGACTTGACTTGGGATCGGATTTTAGAGTTAATACTCAGAAATAATAATAGACTCAGAAATAATGAGCACGAAGGAAAGATTCCACTTATCTCACTAAAATTGTACAGTTATAAATTATACTGATTGATTTGTATTTTTCATTTAACTTGTGTTGTATAAAATTTCCTTTGTATAATAAACATTTTCCACATCATTCTTCACCATTATACTTACACCATAAATTACTTCATAATTTAACTCAAATTATAATGAGTGTAATATTCATGTAATGATTTGAATACATTAGTAATTTGTAGTAGATTCTATATAATCAATCTACTACATTTAAAAAAAAAATTTAAGCCTTTAAGTTCTAGGGGTCCTCGTCAGTAAATTAATTGTTAAGGGGGTCCTCGGCAAAATTTTATTGGGAACCCCTGTTCTATTCTAACAATAAATAAACATAAATTCTAAGCGATTTTATCACAAAAATATCTATATTAAACACTTTCTTCATTTTTCATTTTAGTATTTTTCTATAGCCCGGTGGCGTAGAGGAAGCGCTTTGCGCTCCCACACCACAGGCCCGGGGTTCAAATCCCGGTCCACGGGCAAGGCAGACTCAGCCTTTCATCCTTCCGGGGTCGATAAAATTAGTACCAAGGTTACTGGGGGAAATCAAGAGGGGGTTAGCATCAAGCTAGCCACTCCTCAGCTGATTGTGACTTTCAAGTCACACGTTCTGTAACAGTTCAGCTCATGGCCTCCCCCAGTGAGGCTAGTTATAACTGGAGTTTGAAGGTCCAACGACCTAGGTACTCCCTCAAAAATCCCCTTGAATTCATTTTAGTATTTTTCTTTCCATCCCAGCCCGGCCGGCGGTGGTCCATGAGAATTACGAAAGTGACCCGCGGAAGGACCGTTTATTTAACAAATTATTATCTAAAATCTGAATTATAAATCCTTCTGATTATGGATAAAAACCTTAAATTTCATGATTTGAATTCAATCCATACTTGATCGGCTAGAAACTTGCTTCATTCAGTTGTTTATGAGAAAGAAAACGTAATTCTCATAATTTAATGCTATGTAAAATTTTCATTTATTTTGCACCAGGCAAAAATTAAAAAAGAATGCTCCCATGATTATCATAAGTATTGATTTAAATGTATGATTTTTTAAGGAATTAATGGTAACCAAACGTCCCGATTTTGGAGGGACAGTCCCGCTTTTTCATTAAGTCCATCCCAAAGTCCCGCTTTTTTAATTATTATCCACCAAACAATAAAAATATTAGCAAAAAAAAATCCAGAAAACCAGATTTTTCAACACTTTACGCAACTTTTTGGGTAAAGAGTTTTTCCACAAGTTCTTAATTGCTACGGTGAATTATTACGGATTTGTATTTATTTCAAATTTTAAAAACAATTGCAATGATTTCATTAAGTATTATATTGCAGGTGGATGGGTGTCTCAGGGTCGCGCGTATCAACGGGATGTTCTTATAGAGTTCAATTTCAATTCATGAAATATTAATTAGTTTTGAACAGGTTTTTTCCTTGAAAATTCTGTTGTCAACAAAAGCCGCTTTGTTTCAAGTGTATGAAAACGATTTGAAACATTAATTTAAAGAATCAATATAATATTTTCTGGGGAGAACCCCTGGACACTCTTCATCAAGGTTCCCATTCTCAATTTTAGTAATAAATTCCCCGTCTTTTCCAGGTTAATTTTGAAGATTTTCCAGTCAAAAAAATATTAATACACGGTATTTTTCAGACATTTCTTGCTTTTTTAACGTACATTTCCAATAAATAGTATATATTTTTTCGTTCCAGAGCCAAAAATGAGACACAGACATTAAAATTTGATAATTTTCCAGTTTTTTGTACTGCATTAATTTCCAGGTTTTAGGCAAAATTAAGCAATTTTCAGATTTTTTGGGTCAAATTATAATTCCCTGACTTTTTCAGGTATTCCCTGAACCATATCCTCTTTTTAGGCATGTGACTTAGGGTAAAAAAAGTTTTTGGCTAACATTTTCCAGAGAGTTACTAATCCGTATAACACATTTTTAGTAGTATCAAACTGTTCGGATTTTTTTTTGAGGATATGCAATAAGCCATTAGAATTTCTAAAAAAAATTATCAATTATAAAATATTTCCATTTTTTAAAATTACGGATAAGGATTTAGAGGTGTTTTATTTTAGTGTAAGAACTTTATCCCAGGAATATTTTGACTTTCTAAACCACCCTGGGTGGTGGGAACAAACACCCTAACTTATAAAACTGTGCATCCAGAAAAACTCATTGGATCTTGATTCTAATATGCATCCTTCAGGAACCGGCCAGTCTAGCCATAGTCCAGCTGAGTTAGAACCATTGGTCCGGGTTTACAGGAAAACTAGCTCCAATAGTCTCCAATTTCTTTCTTACCTTACCATTATTCTACTGTGGTGAAACCTACAAAATACCACTGTAGCAGTGACACCTCCCCATCAAAATCTCTACAAATAGTGTCGCGCGAACCTAAGCCGTGTAGAGTCTCATGTGTGCTAATACAATAAGTGGAAACTCCATTACAAAATAATTTTAACACTTGCTTTTCACTGTGCTTTTCTTGAAATATGGTTTTGAGTTTGAGATGTGAAAACTTTCTTGATGATTTTTGTAACATATGTGGAATTATTAAAAATTGCATGAGAAGCATTACAGACTAAGTAAAACAACCCTATCTTGCCTATTTCGATATGAAACTTGGAAACAAAAAGACACCTTGGGCAGAACAATGCTATGAATAGAAACCCAAAATTGCATACTCAATTAGGAAATGTTTCAAAGTTTTTAGCTCCTAAAAGCTTTTCATAAACTAAAATCGAGAAACTTTCCCCCTTTATAATCTAATAAGAATACTCTTTAGTCAATTAGTTAAATGAAAAAGAAAATTTTCTCATTTTTAGGTTATGGAGAGCATTTTAAGCAGTAGTAAGTGCTGCCTAAATCATTGAGTGTTTTAAGTTCTACTCATTGTATTTTTCTCCAGAATTCCTTTTTAAATAGGATTTTAGCAAAAATATCGAAATCAATTATACAAAAAATCCTGACGGGATGGAGAAAAATGGGGGTCATTTTCGAAATCACCTAATACTTTCTTTTGTATTTTTTCAAAAAGTTAAATCTTGCAGGCCTGTGTTATTGTATCAGTGATAATTAGGGCTAGGATTTATATGTAATTAAAAATCCAAAATATGTACATATAATGTGTTTATTTTGGCAAAATATGTATTAAAAAATGCCAAATATGTAACAATAAAAAGAAAATGTTCAGTAATTTTTTTAAAGGGGCTCTTATACATATTACGCAAGCACATAGTATGTAGGGAAGGGTAGTTTTTGCTATTTGCCGACAGAGAAAAGAGTGAAGGATACTTAGGTAAGACATTAAAACATCGTATTTAGGAAAAATTATAGTAACACTTTTTCTCATTCTAACCCTAGGTAGCATAAATAAATCCCAAAAAATCAGTTTCCATGTGAGAGATTACACCTGCTTTTTTGCTTTACCAGCTCATTAAAATTCACCCTCCACGTGTTGACCGTGAAAAATGGTCTTTGGGAAGAAAACGAATCTCGCTAGATCCCGAACCTTTTAAAAGTTAAATTCAGCATTGGGTGCACTAATTTTAACTACAATTTGAATGCGCATTTCATTTTATGGGTTACTATAATTTGAAAATCGGTCAAATGTGTGATTATTTTTGAAAAACTTTGAAATTGGATAAATATGTAAATAAACCGAAATATGTGAAATAAACTTGGTCTAAATCGATTCCAAATCTTTTAAAACATATAGAATTCAAATGCCCCCTTTAATATCATATCCCTGAACAAATATGTAATTACAGATAAATCCTTGTCCTAGTGATAATATTATTTGTTATAATGTAGTTTCTTTCGAATGACAATATTTCAATGTGTTCTATCAAGGTTCTACTGTAGTTTAGAATTATTCAATTTTAAGTTTTGAAATTTTTAATGCTTATTTATTAAAGAATTGCAGTTAAGATTATAACATTTTGAAGTCAAAATAACTTTCTTTTTAAAGAAGAAAAATTTAGCTTTTTAATTAAAATTTTGGTTTAGCTTTAAAATAATTAAACTTTCAAGTTCAAATTTTTTTAATAATTTACTATAGTTTGTTCATTTAGAATAGGCTGGTGGAATGTAATGAACTGGAATCGGTAACCATTGTAAAGCTCATCAAAGCATTAGTCTTGGGCAATTACTAGCCAGAATAACTGAAGATAAAAAAAAATACTATCTAAGAATTGGTTGCATGAGGAACATTATTATGGTTATTGCTTATGTTTCACCAGCCTATATTAAAAGAACATACTATAACAAGTTACTATGTACTGTTAAATTTAAATTTGTTTATTATTATTAAAGTGCATAAAACAATGCTGTCTACTTTGAATCAATAATTTATTCAGTTGCATTACAAATACAATCAAGTTTTTCCATTAGGCTTAGAAACAAATTAAAGGGTTTCTGAAGCTCTAAATGTTAACAATCAAATAACTAATACCTTAAAAACACTAAAAGGTAAATCTATGTTTGCATAGCTGAATCACTGGAAGAAAATTTATGAAATTGGGATGAAAAAAAGGGGGGAAAGAAATAAAAAAAAGGAGAAGGACGCACATGCATCTTTGTTACTGTGAAGAGCACTTGTCATCCAAGAATCAAGCTTCTTTAGTTTTTTATTTATGTAACTTTGGCCATCATTCTTTACCTCTTACGAATCACTGGAGATCCTGATTTTGACCTACAAATATTTCAATTGCATAAAAATGAGGAAGTAATGGATCAATCTAGTTTAACGGCACAAATAGTTTTATACAAGAGTTTGTAAAAAACAACTCAAACTAGTAGTACTATATTAATATTTCATTCTTCCATTAACATTATTTGTGTGCAGTTGTACTTAAAAAGTTGCTCTTTGAAACAGCTGTAAGAAAACTACTGGATTAAATTTTTATTCAACTTGGTAAAAGGATTGAGGAGGTCATCGGATTTTACTTTCTAATAAAAAGGTCCAAGAAACCAACAACACTGAGGATAGAGGTTTTTAACATTAGTTAAACGAAATATGGATGGATTTAACACATGAACACCCTACTTTACAAGAGAGCGAAATTGGAATAAACAAATTATGTGCATTCAGTGCTATGAAGGAGTTGTATTTTAGCCAGATAATGGTAAAATGGAAGTAATTTACATAAAATAGTAAATTTAGGACTAATTAGATGAAATACTAAGATAATTTTTAAGACTAGATAAAAAGATGAGACTATCTGGAATGCAGAAAATGGTTTTACTCTCAATATTTTCCTAAAATTTTACAATATGTTATAAGCTGAAAAATTCCTGTATAACCATAAATATAGAACAATTTGAAATACAGATGAGTTCAATTGTGTGATGTCACAAATTCTAGGAATGCTTCCAATTATACAGTTTAAACCAGGTGTATGACATTGACATTCTTTATTTATGTGAGCTTAATGTCAATCAACACGAGTTCTTTTTGTCAAAGTGACATGTTGTTTTGGTTAAACTTTGTGGCGAGCTTACTCACCACTATAAGAGTCAGCTAATTTAAATGGGTTATAAATACCGACTGAAGCGATTATAACTCCGGAGTATACTTTTGAGTCGTATGACCTTCGGATCGGTATCTCCCAGTGGCTCGCACTTGCCACATTGGTGACCTGGTATACGAACTCGCACCTTCACTTACGGTCACCAGCTCCAAACCACCTTCTTCGCTGTGGTTGGGTTCGCAGCGCTTCGCTATCACTCTCGGCTTTGCAACATCACGCCTCGGGAGATTCAAACATGGGGCTCCGCACTCCCGGCGTCTCATCTAGCCACAAAGCTTGGTTTCAAAAAGACTCACGAATCCAGCCCAGCTGCATTCTGGAGGGGGAGTACTGTGGCGAGCTTACTCACCACTATAAGAGTCAAGTAATTCAATTAGGTTATAAATAACGACTGAAGCGATTATAACTCTGGAGTATACTTTTGAGTCGTATGACCTTCAGATCGGTATCTCCCAGCGGCTCGCACTTGCCACAACTTATTTATTTAACCCCCATCTCAGATTGCCAGATCAGACATATTCTGTACCCATTGAATACTAGAAACTTTACTAATTAAAAGTATTCAAATTTATTTCACGGAAAAACTTAATACAGTAGTTTATTTTAAATTGTGGAGTTTTTAAACACTACTTTTGCACGCATTAATGAGAATCAAACAAAATAACCATTCACTACACAGGACATAGTCTAATTAAACTAATTTTAAATAGCAAACCTGTCCCTAGATCTGGATCTAGAAGATGAATGGGATCTACTACCAGGAGATCCCTTTTTGGTTCTTCTTTTCTTTTCAGGAGAGTTTGATCTAAAAGTAAATGATATAAAGTTTTAAAATAACTGAAAAATTTAAAAGAACACTAAGTTTCATAAAATTCAATGAAATAAAATAATTTTATATGTTATAATTCATAGAAGTGTAGACTTAAGTATGACATTTTTCGGGTTTTGATTCCAGAATGTTGATTAGAATCAAGGATTACCATTTAAGTTTTTGATAAAAGGGATGATTTTTTTCTTGAATACTGGTTTTAAAATTTACACGATACCCGTGTCTCTCTATCGTTAATGATTCAATAAATAAACTAATAATAATTAAATCTCAATTAATATTTTAAGTGTTGCTGAGAGTATTTAGTATGTTGCTGACCAAAGTTTCATTATTTTTTGGTTCTGAAAATATTTAAAACTAGTGACCAAAGTAAATAAACTTTTATTCATAGTATTTAAGTTCCATCAAAAAAAAAGTTAGTTTATAATTGTTTTACCAATCTAATTATGTTGATCAAGAGAAGGGTGAATTTTTAATTACATAAGTGCCTACATAAGCATCAAAATAATTTTTATCAACTTCAAAGTTCCCACTGCATCAGGCAAATAAAAACAAAGAATTTACAAGGGCTTTTTAATGCTAGTATTTATTAGTTTTATTCAGGATATGATTATATTTAAATGCATCTTTATCAACTGACTTAAACTGAAAGGAACTGGAAAAAATCCTTTTACTACTAATTTTTTTATCAGAACCTAATTAACTGCTTGTTAATATTTATGTTCTGTTGTGTCTTAAAGAACATCACTGCAGGGCTGGCTGATTTTAATTTTTAATCGGAAAGCTTTCTCCACTGAAAATGGCACTATAATCTGTTCAAATAAAAAAACCCTTCTGTACAGGAAAGCATAGAAACAAGACCATCTTCCTACGTGCAGTGGGAACCCTGTAGAATGTGTGTAGAGATGCAGGAACTAAAACTAACAATTCCCACAATACTTAATTAAAACTAAATACATTGAGAAGGCAGAAAACAGCGATATTGACCTTTCAACATTACCACCCGCCCGTTTACCTGGACCTGGAGTAACGTCGCTTATGACTCTTTGGCTTTTCAGAATCAGAACTAGAATGAGAAGACTTAGATGAATGGGAGTCTGAGCTAGATGAGCGTGACTTAGAGCGGGAAGAATCTGATCGAGAAGATGCGGAAGAGTGGGATCTGGAGGATGACTTTTTCCCTGCTTTGGACGGCTCAGCGTCCTCATCTTCATCACCCCAACCTGTCAAGTCATATTTCGAAAGATCCCCATCATCATCCTCTTCCTCCTCATCTTCCTCTTCCTGAAAATATAATAGATGTTCACACGACAAAGAAATTTAAAACTTCTAAAAATCCACAAATAAAGTCACTTAGTTTATTAAAAGTTCATTTTAAAGGAATCCAGCAGAACTGTTAGTTTCTATTTACTGCACCCTGAGAAGTAGTATTTTTATAGCAACAAATTACTCTAAACTGCAGGAATATATACTGATAGTTTTTGCACTTAAGCCTAAATTTAACAAGTTGCCTATTAACTTAAAGAACAATAATTTGCTGCACTAAAATGTTTATTTACCAATAAAAATTCACATGACATCAGTAACTCATTTTTGAAAATGGTTTCTGAAATCAACAGTTCAATTAAGAAGTGGTTTTTGTAATCT
Organism: Tetragnatha montana; assembly: GCA_963680715.1. Taxonomy (NCBI): domain Eukaryota; kingdom Metazoa; phylum Arthropoda; class Arachnida; order Araneae; family Tetragnathidae; genus Tetragnatha; species Tetragnatha montana. The sequence goes on along the minus strand of OY796680.1, from coordinate 21,058,647 downwards.
TATTTTCTAATTGCCAAAAACAGGAAAAATCTATTGGAATTTTTTCTATAGAGTTTCAAGTGAGATATAAATAATTTACTACACCTGTTTTTATTACCCTATTTCCAGAAATGAGTGATTTAAACCATTTCTATGATTGAAGTAAAGAAAAACAATAAAGGCAGAAAAAAAACTAATGACATTTTTTTGTGATAGATCATTAAAAAAAGTTGTCTTGGCTCATTAAAAATATACCAATCAGGGTAAAACTCCATGTCTCACAAAAATAATTATAAAATATGCTTTAGAAATTTTCTTGTTTTTGTATAATTACTCATTGATTAAATTATCTTTTCTGTACTCTTGATTAAAAAAGTTCATTAATTTCTTAAAATTAACTAGATTTCTAAGAAAGTCATTCTTTAATAAAATAGAAATTTGATTTCCTTTGTGCAATTGCCAAAACACATAAAATTAAAAAAAAAAATAATAATATTCCATACAGGGATGTGATTGGCAAAAAGGCAAAAAAGAGGAAACCCAATATTTCAATAAAATGAGCGTGCAAAGCACAAATTCATACAAAAGGCAACTTACAGAATAGACAATTAAACTACAGCATATAATTAAAATGACTATATTTTTATTCATTTGTGAAAGCAAAGTAAATGATTTTACTATAAAGACAAAAACTTAAAACTATCTAAACAAAATTTCCATGCAGCGAGGACAATATTATGAGGAAACAATTATACCGAATCATTTAATAGTTGTTTCGCCTATATTAAAATTATTTTCTCTACATTGAAATGTTTTCTTGACTGAATGTTTCTTTGACCAAGGGGTCAAAAATTTAAATTACATGTATATTTTAAAATGAATATAAGAGGTAATGGTGTCTCAGTATTGATTGGGTACTAAGGTCCACTTATAATTTACATTTATTATAAAAAATTTAAATAATGCATTAATAATATTATTAACCTTAAACTTTTCATTCACCCTATTATCTGCACACCTTGTAATTCTTTCTTTGAACTCTCAAGTTCAAACCATAAATTTCTATTTGCCTTCTTGCAAACAACAAGAAATTCCTCTAATATTTTTTTTTTAATTTGCCAGCTAAATATTGAACACATTTGAACTGTAAAAAGAGAACACTTTCCCCAAAAACAAGCATTTGAAGCCTAGGATATTGACGCAAAGTAAGAAAAACGCGATCGCGAACCGTCTGTTAAGTTTTTTTTTTTGCCCGCGTCCACGCCATCAAAATGCCAACTTTACAGGCAAATGTCCGGAAAAAAGTGTAAAAATTATTTTTTCTTTGAAAATTTTCGGAATTACGTAAAAATTAAGCCTCATCCGTAATTCCGTAGTACAAACCGAATTTCCGTAACCATTACGGACATTCCGTAACAGTTGGCATTGGCAAGTATGGGAAGGGGAATTTTTTTTTCTCCATGGAAATTTCTTCCATCGTCCGCGGAGAAGAGTTAATTCGAGGGAATTTTTTAAAAAAAGCGGAACAAAATACAAAAGTCACAAAAAGCGGAACTCCGCGAATCCGCGGAAGAATCACAACCCTGATTCCATATACTTATGCAAACTTTTTGCTTCCCAACTACATCTATAAAAGGAACACATATGCCAGTTCATCAATGGTGACTATGACAAATCCCTTTTCTAATTTAATTGATCAAGAAACGATTAATTCCTTCTTCAACATAACAGCATGTCAAAACTAATAATGAAATTTTTGACCAAAACTTGAGCAGAACTCAAGTTGAAAATGTAAAATTATGAATTAGATAACAATGTATATGCAAATTGAGTAAGAGCTTTTTACTTTAAAAAAATTAAGAAAGGTAAGTTTAACCATTCTAACAAACATAATTCTTCAATTTTTGTACCTTTACATTATTTGTGACCTAGTGCTGCTTAGTATTAATACTTATGGCTTTTATTCTGTTTGAAGTTATAAAGCAATTTAATGTTTTTTAATACATATTATCATATTTAATATAATCTATTTTTATTTATTAACTTAATATATTTAATTTATAAAAATATATTTATATTATATAATTTCGAATAATTATAATATATAATAATAGTGTGGGATTCGAACACTTCACCCTTTCGCCTATGAACTGAGCAGCACGAGCTAAGAGAGCAGCCACTGCCTCTGTGAGGAAGAGGAAGGATGACGTAGTGGGTAGAAGGCATAAGAAGCTGCGAGGAAGAGTGGTGGAGAACGTAGTTTCAGTGGGTGATCGTCGTGTTGAGGTTTCGTGGTGGATCGTCAGTTGAGTGCCTGAGCGGATTGTGGGCTGTGTGCCGGTTGGAGCGAAGGCTGTGCGCCTGAGATCATCAACCGAGAGATAAATCAAGGCTGAGCGCCTGAGATCGAGTCAACGTGTTGGTTGAGAGTGTTTGTGGTGGATGCGGCGCATCGCGGAGGGAGAGAGTTCCTTTTTAGATCACCTTTATCTGTTTTATTGAAGATCATCAAGACTAACCCATTTGTTGTTTTAAATAAACACTTGTGTTTTTAAGCAGTCGTTCTCTTTTAAGACGCCCATCGGCTACCACATTTATATATAGTTATTATTAATTTATATACTTATTTATAATTTTAATTACATAAATTAATTAATAACAAGCAAAATTTTAAAACTTCTCATAGTTGGAATATTTAGTATATATGTTAAGGGCAAATTGATAAATCTGGCATTATTAATAATGTCCGAAGAGGAGGCGGGCAAAGTGATAAATTTCATTGATAAATGCCTTTGAATTTATCACATTGCCCGTAACATATATACCCCATTATTCTCTATTCCAATGAATTTAAGTACCAAAAAGCTTGGATGTAGTGTGAAATAATATAAATTAAAGAAATACCTCTTCATTTATCTTATGCTTAGAAATATCCTTTTCAACAACCTTTTCTGGTTTAATAAGCTGAGATTTGGACTTTACAGGTATGTCATCTTTTCTATACTTCTTTTTCTTTCGTCCAAACTGAAATTGATGTTTTTAAATTTAGCAAACATAGTAAAAGAAAAATATGAGGTCATATGGAAAGTTTTGTTGTTTTTATGCATAGATTCATGTTTGAAATTAATTTTTGAAAAAAAAAAAAAAAAAAAAAGCCCCACTGGTAATAGGTGGAGATTTCAAACAAAGGTGACTTTAATATATTTATGAATAGTACATGATTCTGATAGTTCTGGTGATATTATTTCTTTACAAATTGCCTGCTAGAAAAAAGACTGCAGATAGTGATTTTTATAAAATTTTACTCTGTTGCTTTAAAAATTGGGAAGAATGCATGATTCATAGCAAATAAAAGTTATAACAATATCATAGCTAATAAATGTTTTGTTTCTTATGCCACTTGGAATATCCAAGCTCCATCCGCAAAGCTTACAGGATTTAAGGCAAAGGGGGTGCGGCTCCTGAAATAAATGTTATAACAATATCATAGCTAATAAAAGTTCAATATAAGTTATACAGGGTGTCCAGTTGTAAGGCTTATCACAGCCTTTACTCCTGAATGCCAGGAGCAATTTCAATAAACGTGGTGCCTACCCCTAGTAAAAGGCCTATAAGAAAGATTTATTTTCAATTACTTTTAATCATGAAATCAGTGTTAGGATAACCAACACAGGTTAAGAAAAGGTCAGTGTTTTTTCTGTAATAAATGATGTTTCAGAATGGGGGTTCATTTTACACTACATTACAATATTTTAACGTATGATGATGACCTAAAAACCATAGCTTTTGCAAGATGTTCAAATCTCTAGAAGTAAATTTTTCATAATTTATAAAGCATTTACAATCAGAAAAATATAATGATGTATTAAATAGCATTTTGTAATAAATTTCATAAATTTTCATGATAATTTTAAGTTTCTTAAGATTTTGACCCTTTTGGACATCTTTCTCAATATTAACTGATGCAAATTAAATTTTTACCAGTTTCTTACTCAATAAGGATATTCATACTCAATACTCAATAAGGGGGGGGGTGAGACTTAAAGAAATTCTAACATTTTTTACTGTTACACTTAGGACCACCCTGATGTCTCATATATGATACTCAATTAAAGTTTTATATCAGTTATTTTTATTCACATACATCTCACCCCATGTCTTTCACAGTGAAATTATTCTAAAAAGATTATCTTTACCTTCCCTTCATACCCATAAAATTCGAGTAGTGATCTTTTTTTATCTGATATAAACTTATACAATTTGTTTTTTGACCATCATAATCTTTTTTCTCTTTTATATAGGATATTTGGAAGAATTGATGTGTTTATATGACAGTTTTGGCTATTTATTTCTTTTACATTTTCCTTGCAGTCAGATGGAATTATTTATTACTTAACCAGAAATAATCTATATGTTTGAATGTCTAGTTGAAATATGAAATGATAGAGATAAATTTTTGGATATTTTTCTCAGAATTAAGAATATTTAAAGGATTTCCCAGCATTAGCTGAACATTTGCTTGAATGAAAAATTAATGTGTTTTTCCCAGATATGCTTAATACAGGGTATCCAGTGCTAACGCTTATCACTCTTTAACTACTGAAATGAAATGATGAACACTGAAATGAATAGAACCCCTAAATTGCATGCTAAATTAGGAAGAATTTCAAAGTTTTTAGCTCCTAAAAGCTTTTAATTAAACTAAAATTGAGAAACTTTCCCCTTTATAATCTAAGAACACTCTTAGTAATTTACTTAAATGAAAAAGAAAATTTTCTAATTTTTAGGTTATGGGGAGCATTTTAAGTAGTAGTTAAGTCCTGTCTAAATCATTGAGTGTTTTAATTTCCACTTTATTGTATTTTGCTGCACAAAGGCGTACTAAATCAATGCAGCTCTAAAACTCAGTCAATAAATTTTGTCTCGTATTTCTAATAGTTGTTAAATTAAATATATGTAATGATAGGGGGCATTGAAAGCAGTCTCTTCAGATAGGGCATATCTGCTTTATTAAGCCTAGACACCACTTTTATGACAGTAGCTTCAGCACTTAAGGCTGTGATAAACATTAGCACTGGACACCCTGTATAATGTATATCTTTATAAATAAGTTCTTGAGAAAATAAGTCTTCAATTTTGGGTATTTTTCCTAGTAATATTCATCTTGGGTATAAGAAAAGGTTTATTAAGAAATTTGTTTGGTGAAATTAAAAATATAAATAAAGGGATAGTACTTTAAATATATTTGGGATTAACTTTCAAGGTGGTTCACTCATTCGGGAGAGGGGGTTGAGGTGCTTATTGCAAAAAGGTTAAGAAGAGAAACTGAATAAAAATATAGTAATTGTCCCAGATGAATGCTTCTAAATTTCTCCTATTGCATTGACATTCAGAACAATGCTATTCATCTTAACTTTACCTCGTTTTTATTAGCTCCAATCTACCTTGTCTGTTTGGGTGAAACTGGCTGAATTTAGATGTTTTACTGTAAAATGTCTTTATGAAACTATTTAAAACCATATTGCATATTTTTTAAGTTTTCAAAGACTTTCTTGTCACGTCAAAAACTCTTTATCTTGAAATTTTTTACCCCCTCGACTTAGTCATATCGAGAGTATACTATATTTTAAAAAAATACTTAGGTTAAGAAAGATTTTATAGACTTTTTAGGCACACAGAATGGGAATTGCAAACTTATTCTAGCATAAAATGGATTTGAGATTCATTCTGCAATATTTAGGTTGGCTTTAAAAACTTTTTTTCAATTTGCAAACTAAAAATGCATTTATCATTAGAATTTTATCATGCTAGTTAGTAGACTACAGTATTATAAAATGTGATCTTGTTTTTGCAAAATACAGAACTCTAGTCTAAAGAACCCAAACTGGCTAATTTTGAATTCACGAAATAGTAGACCCCAGGCTTAGTTTCATTTATAATATTTATAATTAAAAAATAGGCTTTTTAAAAATTATGAAGTAGTTAAAGGTTAAAACAAAACCTTAAAAATAAAGATGCCTGGGATTAATTTTTCTTATTAATCTTGACGAAACCTTGATAATAGCATGAACTTGAATATATTATACATAATTCAACAATATTTTAAATTACAATGTTAAGTGGTTGAAAATCATATAATAACTATTTCAAGCTAAAGTTTTTCTACCCTGTACAATTAAAAAAAATAGCATTATTCATGCTATCTAATGACAAACAAAGGAGAAAAATATTTTACCAGTTCCATATAATACCTCATCATACTCTCCATCTGATTCTTCTCTCTCTATGTATTCTACATTTTCCCTTTCATTGTAACCTCCACCAAGACCTGGTTAAATGAATAAAAAACATGAAACAAAGATTCCAAGGTTTCTCCTACTATTATCAAAGTACTCTTACTACTGATTTCTCAGTATTCCTTCAGGGATAAGTTTAACTAATAAAAAATATAGGAAACATTAGAAGGAAAGAAAATTCAGGGTAAAAGGGCCAATTTTTCTTATAAAACAAAATAGCTCATGTATTTGCAAATATATTATTCCTTATGTCTACTTAAAAATATAAAATGAAATTGATTTTTACACATTACAAACAATATTGACAAATGTTTTTTGAATTTAAAAGCTATTATATATAACTCAATATTTTTTTTTTAATTTACAAATATATTTACCAGTTCTTTCCTCTACTTCGCCAAATTTAGGGGCATTACACATATTACAAGTTTGTCTTCTAGCCCAATTAACATTGCTGCACCTAAATTGAATAAATTTTACATTAAGAACTTGTTAATAGTCTTGTATAAAATAAAAAAACTTTCCCTACAAAATTTTCATCAAACTTTTTCTGGAAATTAATTAAGTCTCCCCAATTTTTCAAATTTTAACTAAAAGCATAATTGCAATCACTTATTGCATTATGTAATCATGTAGGCTTCCACGGCCAGAGTAACCATTAAAAGATAAATATTTCGGGCTGTCTATCTAGCTGTGGTCTAGTTGGATAAAAATCCCTAGACGTTTCATCAAAAACTGTGTTCGACATCCTTAAGCAACAATGGTCAGAAAAAATCAATTTACAATTTTTCTCCACTTTAATCCTTTCAGTCCTGATTGCCCTAACTTTTTCCCTATCTAGAATCAAAATAATACTAACCACAAAAATTAACTTATTATTGGATAAAAAACCCCACAGGGGTTTAGCTCGTTTTGGTACACCTAATCCAAATTTTAGGGAGAGGGGGGGGGGCGCAGGTGTAACACACTGTGCTCTCGTATAACATTTAGGGTAATGTTAAAATTATTTTTTTCACACATGGGACGCTAATTAGGTGGAATTCACCAAAATCATATTCTGTGCCTTTGCATGTGTCTATACCATTCAAGTCAGCTGGTCAGCTCATTTTACATTCTCACTACAGAAATTTAAATGTTTTCTTACCTGCCACATTGCCAATCATCAGCACTGAATAGACCCCTGCTCTTTTCAGCAGCAGCTTTTCCTATTTCATGGCCTAATTTCTTTCTATGGGGTATAGCTGTTTTTTCTATGAAATTGAAAATAAATATTTTATTAAAAAGTAATGTCTCGTGGATGAAAAATGTGTTCCATAGACTTATAAGAGCTGATCACAAAATAAAACAATACATAACAATACACTAGCCCCTTAATTTTTTATGTAGAGTATAACTTTCTGTAATCTATGCGGTTTAAAGTTGTTATCAAGCTAATTTTTTGGGAACAAACCAACATAAATGTTAGGCCATTGTAAAATGATTACATCTAGTTTTATTAAATTCTACTTGTATACTACCCATTACCAAGTTGACTGCCTATGGTACTAAATTGTTTATTTGGTAAACAACTTTAAATTTGTAAAAATAGTACTTTGTTACACCCATCAGATTAGAGAAAAAATTCTTGTAAATTTAATTTTGAGAAGTTTCTTCACAAAGAACTATCATATTCCCCAGAAGGGTGAAGGATGGCCGGAAATAGGAACCTGGTTGGTCCCAAGCGCAGGAGAAAAACCTAGAGATGCATCTTTTTATGTGTGGTTATTTTACAAAACTGATTTTGTTTTAGATTGGAGAAAGAGGGTATGCAAATGTAGGTAATGATAGGTGTTGTTTTGAATATAACGTTCTGTATATAATGGAAATAAATTTATTTATAATTAACTACCAAGCCTTGATAATTGAATCAACATCTACAAGTGGTCAGCTGCCCTCCGGTAGAGAGAGGAACCAACAGATTTGTTTGGCAATTCTTAAACCTCCTTCATAAGAAAAAAAATTATTTCTATCTTGAAACATTACTTTATTTGCACAGAAATTTTAACAAATGTATAGGTATTAAGCGAAAATGCATGTCCCCCCCCCAAAAAAAATATATGATTTATTTAAGTTTTATTTATACGCACAATTATTAGTGTATTGCATGCATAGAGGAACACAATTAAAAAATACCTCCAGGTATATCCCAAAATTTAGGATGCAATCACACATTCACATTTATGCAAGTGAAGTAACCACCAATCAATCAGTAAAAAAAAAAAAAAAAAAAAAAAAAAATAATCAAAACTTAAAACTATGCAGTTAAAAACATCCCTTATCTCCAGGGAAAATGGATATTACTTTCTTGGCGCACATTCTATAATATAGTAACATAATCAAAGTACCTATTGATTCAGTAATTTGTTTATTTTTAATGTTTTTGCACCATTTAAGTAAATGACTTTTGTCTACCTATTAACCAACTAAACTATGAATTATTAGTAGGGTTATCACTCCTGATGATTTGTTCCTTTTCTAAACAGATTTCCCAATTAACTTCAACCTCTAACAAGCAAAATACACTGAAAAAATACAGGGGTCTGTCAAAATATTTTAAGCGGTGCCTATTTTGTGAAAATTAATTGCAAAATCAACATAAAAACATGTACATAATTTTTTAAACATTTAAAACAAAAAAAACTTTTGACAAGAGTGGCTAAAAGTTTAAGTAGTATTAAGTGAGAATCTAGCTCACTAGAGAACTTCCTTTTAAAAATGTATTTTGTGAAGGTACCTTTTTCCTAAAACTGAATTTGTGAAAGTAATATCTCATTAAAATGTTTAAAAAACAAACTGATACATTTCTTACCTTTACCACAACGGTTGCAAGTTGATCTCCTAGCAAAATTGACATTATTGCACCTAAAATATAAAATTAGAAAAATAATTTGGCAGTAATAACAGCATAATCAATTAGGAAAATAGAAAATCAAGACAATATAAGGCTTTAACACAACATTAATTTCAAACTAGCAGCTGACACATAGCCCTTTTTGCAGCCTGCAAAGCCTTTTGAAGAAATAACTTGCTAGGAGCACTTTGAGGGAGATTGCTAAAGGGACCATACCCCCTGAGAACCTCCTCTAGTTCTTGTTGTTGTCTTATGCTACTTGAAATATCCAAGCCCCACCATTCGCAAGGCGTATAGGATTTAAGGCAAAGGAGGTGCGGCTCCTGAGAAAGTGAGGCCCATGAAATGGCAGGAGTCCGACTTAAGCCTTGAATGATAGATGTTGCCAAATCGCCACCTCCACAATTTTGCCATGTCTCTGAAGGGAAGGGAAATAGTCTCCAGACACCTGAACCCACGGTAAACTGCGCCATGACGGACCCACAGATTTAACGAGCACGTACTCCACATATACTCGGAGGGTCTTCAGCGGTGTCGGGAATCGAACCCGGGACCCTCCAATCCCGAAGCCGATGCCTTAACCACTAGGCTCCCCACGGCCTCCTCTGGTTCTAGTAGTATGGAGGAAATACTTCATTCCTTCATTTATTGCTGGCATCAACAGATAACCTCATATTTTTAATTTTGGGAATATACAGTATAAGACAGCAATTTATATATACATATATATATATATATAAATTTTTTTTCCTCGCCAAACAGATTTCATGAACGTTTGATAGAATTGCATTTTAATAAGAGAAAACAACGGGTGTTCCAAAGAATCCCAAGAAGACTGATGTGTAGGTAGGTATCTTTATTATTTTACTCTAATGCTATCACCATTGCGAGAAATTTGAGGTGCTCCTCTCGGTCTACTCCCAGCACACTCAGCTCACAGTCAATTCAGCAGGTATATGGCTGTAAGGTTGCAGGTGTGGTTAATAAGACAAAACACACCTTGTGATTAATGAGAATCAGAATTAATTTATTTCTAAAGTAATAATCTGGTTTCAAGATTAACATAAAGTGCAGTGTAGCAGGAGAAGGCCATATTGCTTTATAAACAAATTCCGGTCAGAAGGAGGGTAAATCTTTCTCCTAGACCAGACTAGGGTCAAATTCAACCACATACTTTCCTCCTCCTTCCGCACTTTTTCCCTGGCGTAGGGGAAGCAGAGTGACAGAACTGGGTAGAAGCATTTTTTCTTCTTTCATCCAGGTAAAGTGGCTCATTTAGTAGAGCTAGAGAATATAAAATAGTTGAAAAAAAACCCAAATATAGTTTGAATTATTATACTGAGTAAAAATATAGTCTTAAAGGTTTTTTTTATAGTAACGTACCATATGTGACGTACCGTGCCAAGAAGACGACCAGTGGCGTACTTACAGCTAAGAAGAAGACGACCAGTGTGGCGTCATATGTAAGTATGCATCATATTAAGGAAGCTGAGCTCGTGATTTGGGAGGGCTGGCTCAGTCGAGAGAGTCCTCCGCATTCTGCTGGTTTTATTTCCGCTAGTCGGATTGTGTTAACTTTTTTAGATGATATTTTTTAAAATAAATGTTGTGTTCTTTGGAAGTCATTTCTTTTTTTTGCCTGTCACGTCACATGTGACAGAGTTTTGGAGAGCCAGCCAGGTTGGTTGTTATGGGTTTTATGGCACAAGGTCCCCGCGAGCCAGTCAGGATATGCTGATTGGAATTTTATGACTTTTTGGGTTTAACCACCTTTTACTGCTATGATGTTTGAGTTGGTTGTCTGTGGGTTGCTTGGTGGTATTTTGTCACTTTCGGTCATCTTTTTGTTAACCCTTAGCCTTAGGAATGATGGGCATAGGGGTCCTCATCGTCTCGCTGATCCCGATCACCCTGTGCGGCATAGATCCACTTTAACTTTTATGGGTACTCCGGGGGAGGTCGGTGGATGAATTTGTTCGTAAAGTGAACACAGAGGCTTCTCTCTCGGACTTGAGTGATAGGGCTACAGTGCAGCTGGCAGTCGAGAGTTAGGCTGGAAATGCGGCTAGGTGGTACGATATATGGCTTTTATGCCAGAGGAACTTACATGGCCTACGTTCAAGCGGTGGTTGCGGGAACACTACCGTTGTTTGGGTTCACCGTTGAGTGGGACAGAGCGCCTTCTCAAATTTGGGGTTTCAAAAGCACGATTCAAAATTGGGGATGATTTTGAGGCATTCGCCTGGAGATTCCGGGATATGCATGTGGAATAGAGACCTGATGCCTCAGAGTCTGAGGCACTAGTCGAACGGTTGGCAGATACTCAGCGCCATCCACTGAGCCTGATAAACTTTCGGTCTGTGCGAGAAGTAATGATCAGGGGTGGAAAATCCAAAAATGGTTTTTGTATCAGCTTTAGGGCAGTTTTGTATCAAGTCAAAATGCATTTTTGTATCAGCTTTTAGTGGTTTTGTATCAATGCAAATTTCCTTTAATTTTTTTTTCAATCTTTATGATAATCTGGTGATTACTTTTTCTAACAGGATTGGTGGTAAGTACCATGGTACCGATAACAAGAAATTCAAAAATAAATTTACCAATGAATAGTACAGCCGATTAAATTCCCAAAGGTTAAATCCGATCAAAAAATCAGGAAGATTAACGAAAGAAGAGCAAATGTCAGGAAAAAAGAATCGGTGTTTCAAGTTCAGAATTTATTACCCTTTTATCATGGATTTCAACAACCATTGAGTTATTTCAACCAACTCATCTCACAAATTTCGCACATACATTTTTAGGTAAGATTTCCATTTTGATAAACTTAATATAAAGAAAAAGTTGTGAATAATAAGAGTACAAAATACAAAAGGGGGTCTGGGAGTCTTCCCTCATAAAAGTTTTGGAAATTTGACCCTAAAAGACAGGTTTTTAACTTGTTTTGAACACCTAGTCAGATTTTTTTTAGGAGGGGCAATGCCCCAGTTATTATATGTGAAGCAGGTAATAACCTAACAAGATATTTAAAAACCACTGATTGTTAATTATTATCTTATCAAGTTGCTTCAAGGACTTTTAAGTAAAAATTTACAACTTGGGAAAAATCCTCAAACAAGTTGAAAATACTACAAAAATACTATCTGGAGGTATCACACTAGATCTATTGGCTCCTCTGACCACGCTAAAGTTTTTTCTGTATCGCAATTACAACAAGAAGTCAACTTCAACTAGGGGCGGAAAAAAACGGAACTTTTTCGAAATGTTGCTATTTTCGACTTTTTCGGAGAATGTGACCCTGAACACCGAACTTTTTGGCTTCTGACCACTGTAAAGTTGTTTTTTCTACATCGCAATAGCAACGCAAGAAGAAGCCGACTTCAACTTGTCTCCCGCGGCCGATCGAGAAAGTCGCGGGAGGAACGGAACACTCCGCACGCAAAACGAAACTAGCGATTTTTCCCGACTTTTTCAGCGATATAACTAGTCCTCTTTCTTGGAAATAATCTGGAAAGTAAGGATTATCTGAAAAAAATCCAAATGAGTTCGCGGGCCGCAGGTTGTGCATCACTAAGGTAGAGCCCAGTCCATAAAACACTGTTCAAGGACGCGAGGCGCCAATATATTCCATTCTTCCGGCCGGGCCGTTCAATCCGATTTTCCTTAGATCTCGAACTTTTCTGAAGAAAATTTTAAAAAAAATCGAAAATGTCGAAATGTTAAAATATAAAGTCTGAAAATTCTTAGAGAAAATCGGAAAAAACTGCGTTTTGGCGCAGTTTGGCGCAAAAATGTGAATTTTGCCAGTTTTGGCGCAGCTTGGCGCAAGGAATCAATTTTGGCACAGCTTGGCGCAATTGGCGCAGATTTTCCACCCCTGAATGATTGATGTAAAACAGTTCTTTCCCCCCGTTCCTGAGCTTAGTAGTGAGGCTCCGGTGGATTCTGAGGGGTTACCACCCCGGCAGGAACCTGAGACTCAGCCTACACTTAGCGAGAAGAGCTGGAGTGCAGTGCTATCGGTGCAGTGGCTTGGGTCATACTCATATTGCCAGATTTTGTGGTCCGGAAAATCACAGCCTGGGGCCAGAGTAGGGGAAATGTTCATTGGGATCACTGCAGCCCCTTTCCTTGAGTTCCTGATGCCTTGCGTTCAATTTGGAGGTCTGTCTCTGGGGGCCCGAATAGGTGTAATCTTGTATTTTCGCCTCAGCAAAAAAACCCTCACCAACACTTGACAATAGTTTCTGATCATGGAATATTCACCTATTTTTCCCCAAGAAAATATTATAAGCATTTAATCACTGAACTTTTAAAAAGAGCAAAAGTAGACAACTATGAATATTGTTACGCTATACTTGGATAGTATAGGAGCACACGCGCACGCCAAGCGCAGCTAGTTTTAGAATTTTGCAGAAAATCTTTTCAAATAATTTACATTTTTGGTAAATAAATTGATTTTTTCTTGCCGTTCTTGCTTCTGAAGCATTATTAGAGTATTTAGGTAAACAATAAGACTGTCATTATGTTTTTAAGTCAAAATTCAAACTAGAGGCATTAATTAGGTAGTTTGCAGATAACATTTAAAAATGGAAATTTTGTGTGCAGTTTTAACCAACTATGTGTTACGCCCTATATCAATGCATCAAAATATCACGATGCTAATACATAAACGGTGCTTTATTACAACCGGGTGCCACAAACTTTGTCGACTTTTTTGGCACTATTCTTGGGAACATAATAAACTATAGTAGAATTATCACCCTGGTTGGCAAAGCCAAAAAAATAAGTGGCACCACATAATCAGTAACCACATACACATCCCCTAGTCATGTAGATTTAGACCAATATAACAGATTTTTCGTTGTATTCTACTATACTATTTGTCTAATATCACAGCAATGAGTCTTAATTTTCTGTCAGTTGTAAATTTGTTTGTGGTTGAGGGTGAAATTTGAAACTTGCTTAAGAGGAGATGGCTGACAGATTAGAAAAGTATACCGGTTAAAAAGACTATTTAAGAACTTACTGTGAATCTGTACAAATCCAATCCCCATCACTCATCTTATATTTTCCACTTGAGGACATGCACTTCAAAAAGTGAATAAAGTAAATTGGTAACTTTTACAAAGTTATAGTGATGATAAAATGAAATGAAATTCACCAGCTCGAACTTTGAAGATAAGCTCGGAAAATATTAAATACCTTCACGAACCTTGGAATATCTCGATGCAAAATGCAAAATAAATATAAATATAAATGTTCATTGCATTGTCATTTTTGTTGCCAATGTTTTTTTTAGTATTAGTTCATAGGGTGAATTTGTGACACCAACCAGAAAAATATGGATTATTTCATTAATCAAAGGGTGTGATTTGTTTTTCTGATTTAAAAATGAAGATACATAATATTATTTGTTGGTTTTCATTAAAATTTCAAAAATAACCTGAACAATGTGAAATTACAGGAAATTATTCTGCTTCAACTTCAAAGAACAGCTTTTAAACTCTCATAACGCTCATAACTATGTTTGTAACTGTGAAAAAAAATTGATTGTTCCCTTTATTTTCTAAATTATTTCCGTAGAGAGCAAATGAAATTTGATTTTGAACTGTTTACATGAATTCTTTATAGTGTTCTCAATAAAAATGAATCAAGGGATAAACTTGTCAAACAAGAGATTTGAAACTATGGTGAGTAAGTTACACATGCGATGTAATTTCTTGGCGCCAGTTGTTAATGTAATATTTATTCAATTGTTTATCTTTTTAATTCAGTGTGAACGCAACAAATGCGTAAGTTTTTTTGTGACGCTTGAATTTTTCATGCTCTATCTATTGAATTGAATTATTGCCTCGTTCTTGTGGATCCAACTTGGGGTGAAATTCATCATGGAGAATTCCTCTCGCGGCCATTGTTCAATTCTCTGTTACTTAACATTTGACTCGGAAGGGCGTTCTGGAATATGCTTGCAGAGTTATAAATGTTTGATCTTGCGAGTATTCGTTACTTTTTTCAATCAAGTTTTTTAATATTTCTGTGTGCACCTTTTCACACCTCTCTATTAAATCATTTTGTTTCCCTCCTTCAGAATTTTGACTGTAAAATGTGTCATCTATTTACGTCAGTTTTATTCGATTCCTTAGTTCCTTAAATTTATTTTTTCGGTATTAAATTTGTCTCGATTTGATTTTATTTTGACCTTGAGGGACAAAAGCTTATGTGACTCTCGGTTCCAAAACTTTCAGATTAAAATGTTAAAAAAGAAATAATTAAAATACTACTGTAATTTAAATTAGTTTTACATAAAGAAATATTTTAGAATGACAGCGTGATTTTATGATAATCATCAATTTAAACTGCGATCATGTATTATATGTTATGGGCAAAGTGATTAATCGGGCATTATTAATAATGCCCGAAGTGGAGGCGGGCAAAGTGATAAATTTCATTCATAAATTCCACTAAATTTATCACATTGCCTGGGCATTATTAATAATGCCCGGATTTATATATTGCCTGTAACATATATATATTGCTTGACATTTTCTCGATTTAACTGTTTAGTTGTGAAAGAAACATCAGTCAGACCAGTGGCGGCTCTAGCAATTTTTAAAGAAATTTTGGTTTATCAATATTCCACCCTAACCTACCAACTGCAAATAAAAGGGAGAAGACTGCAAGTATTTGTTACTTCGACGCAGGGGTTCCTTTGAAGACATTGGGCACGACACCGCAATATGGTTCCACTTTCCACTGCGAATTCCGCCGATTGCGATGATGCCCGTGTGAAATTGGTAAGCCGTGATAAAAAATGGGGGAAATAAGGAGCTCATGATCTTGGATGATTTGGTACTTTGTTTCTTTTTATTTTTAATCATTTTACTTGGGTAACTGTTTTATTTTAAATATTTAAAAAGATATTTTTTTTTGTATTTGAGCCAATGGTTGAATATTATGTATAGTACAATATGGGTCCTGTGATCTAACCCAATCGCAATACTGATAAACTGTCAAATTTAACAAAACACAACCTTTAGGGGCATTTCACAGTAATTGTAGAGTCCGTAACATTTCATTTTGTCTTAAAGTTGCATAAATTATAAATTTTTATAGTTTTTCTGTTTTAATCTGATGTTTACAGGCTATGTTAGTATGAGAACAGAAAATTTTGAAATAATTTGAATTTATACAACTTTAAAAGACAAAATGAAATGTTACGGACTTTACAATTACCATGAAATGCCCCTTTAATAAACATTGCTAAATAATACAAACAAAAGAATGAAATAAAAATATTTCAAAAAGGTTAACTCGTAGTGTAGCGATATAGTTACGATGCCATAGTTGCATCGCCTTAAATAGTCCCTAAATGTTGTCTTCATCTATAAATCGCCTTAAATAAAGTGTTCTTCTTCACGCCACAACAAGTTTTTATGTCAGGGTTCCCACAGTCCTTGAAAGTCCTTATTTTTTTCCTGCTGAAATTAGGTCCTTGAAAGTCCTTGTAAAACAGCCTACATACATGTCCTTGAAAAATGCAAAAGGTCCTGAATTTTGAATCCACTCCGGCCGCCTTTCGTTGATCGTTGATTCATCTAAGATTTACTTTAAAACATGATCACGAAACGATCAATTCCAAATGATCACTCCAGAGATGCCGTTTCTCAATCGTGAAGGTCGAACGTCCGCTGCTGCTGCCTCCGATTGAAAAAAATAACAAGTAATTTACGCTGATACTAGAAAATTCGGTACTTACGTATTATCCCGTTGACCATTCAGCGGCACAGTAAGTAAAGTCGATGGGATTTGATAAGTTTTCAGATTAAGCGTCACGGTCGACGGGATAATACGTAAGTACCGGAAATTCTGCTAACGCCAGATTTCCATTACTTTCGTAATATATTAATGTCTGAGAACTGTTTTTGGTAAAAAGTGTAGCTGTTCTAGATTTTATGGAACTATTTAACGGACCACAAAAATTCTAAAAGCAATCAAAATACGGTTTGACGGAACGATATGGCCGACGAGAGCTGCAAAGTTTGAAATATCATTGTAGTGTTAGTGATGCTAATGGCCACTTGATGGCGCTGCGCCGCCACATTCTTTCCCCGATCATTTGGCAGTATTCGTTGTGATTCATTCGAGACGCGGACTCCAGTCGAGTAGGAAGGAGCTCCAGCAGATGTTCTTTCTCTATTTTCGTTTTAATTTTAAATAAACTAGTTATCGTTATCAAATTTGAGTTATTATTCTCAACGAACCACTACATTGTCGCAGCCTAAGGATATTTGATTTGATACGATGTTCAAGTCTACAAGAAAGGATGATTTGAAAGCGGCGTGCCGGGAGTTGCGGATCGCGTTTACTGATAGCAACATGATACCCGAACTGAAAAATTTGATTATCGAACATGAGGAGTACAAGAAGGACCCGGAATTCATCGAGATGATGCTGGATACTATTATTGAAGATAGGAAACTGGAAGAAGAGGCTGAAGAGAGAAAACGGAAGGAAGACGCTGAAGAGAGAAAACGAAAGGAGGACGCTGAAGAGAGAAAAGAGGAAATGGAGTTTGAATTGTGAAAAATTGAATTAGAACTGGATCTGATTGTGGCCGAGCAATTAAAGAGAAGAACCCCAGACCACAGAGAACATTTTCTTGACCGAGGGATGCAGATGAAGAATCCTGCGGAATTGGCAACAAAGATGGACGCCTTTGGAAACAAAACAGAAGCTGGAATAGCGAAATTACAAGTAGTATCCCTATACAGTGAAAGCCGACTCCACCGACCGATTGAAATATTAGCAGCTGTCAGCGACAAAATTCAAGGCGAATGTATCATGCCACCGAATGTTAATGAATTAATGAGTACGACCCAGCAGAAAACCACAACACGGAGAGCGAAGGCGAAGCAGTGATGGAAGTAGTACGCTATTTGTTCGAGGAGGAAGAAAAAGAATTGATGTGTGTTCAAGTGGAAGAGAGTGACCCTGAATCGAAAGAAGATAAATATTCATGTCTGAGCGAAAGCCCAAAACTATGGAAAGAACAAAAAGAAAGTCATGCATTGAAAGTCATACCAGATCCTCTACCTACCCCACGTGGTGCAAACGGAGAACTATCGACAATCAGACGATGACGCAACAGCATTGGCGCCTGCACTGGAGTTGGAAAATGGAAAAAATGAATCGTTTGCGATTGCAGCCGTTGTAGAGAAAAATAAAAGCACTGCATTACGAGAAAACCACGAAGAAAAAGAAACAATATACCGGAAGTTGGAAGACGAACAAAGTGAAATGCCTGTCGGAGAGAACAAGAAAGAAAAGGGTGAGGAGCCAAAAGATGTGTTGACCGCCGAAATCAAGTTTGATTTCCTAAAACATGAGGAAGCAGTAGATGTTCCCATCAACTCATCACAGTACGAAAGTATGTTGGTGGACGGAAGAGTAAAGAAAACGCAGAGTGATTCCGGATGCCAAATCCCCGTCATCAATCCCATGCCAGGAGTCCTGAAACCATCAACGGATGTCTCTATAGAACTCCTAGATCCAGGTCCAACGGAGCGAAGTACCAAGGAGATCACAAACCCCATGTTGTGGCCAAACAAGAAAAAAGGAAGAATGAGAACGAGTGTGAACTTGGACTGTCGTTCTCTCAATTAAAGTGTGAAGATGCCGCATGCTGATGACTTGTCCAGACTTTTCCCAGATAAGGGAACTAACTCCCTTTAATTTAAAGTATATTAATTTCGAAGAAATTTAAGATTAACTTGTCAAATTTTTGATTTTTTTAGTTGCTATTTAAGTAATTTCTTTTGATATTATTTTGGAATTTTAAAACTTTTAGTTGTGATTAGCTGGACATTTAAACTTCTTTATTTTTTTATGATTTAAGATCATAATATAGTGTATTACTGAAGTAGTATTTGATGTTGTTTATGGTGATTTTTTTTTGGAAGATTTTGGGAGTGAATTTTCTTTTAGTAAATATTTTTGTATGATTTTCTGGATTTTTCTTAAATTGATTTCTTTTAATTTGTGATTATTGATTGTTTTTTTTGTGTAATTTGCTTAAGAGTAGCAGTGATTTTCTTTTATTATATTGTGTTAATTTAGAAGTTTTGTATTGTGTTTCGGGCATTTGTATCACTAACTTGTCTAAATTCAGCTTTGTGTTTGCGCTTCACCCCAAACACATATCTTGCGGGGAGGTGTAGTGTTAGTGATGCAAATGGCCACTTGATGGCGCTGTGCCGCCACATTCTTTCCCCGATCATTTGGCAGTATTCGTTGTGATTCATTCGAGACGCGGACTCCAGTCGAGTAGGACGGAGCTCCAGCAGATGTTCTTTCTCTTTTTCGTTTTAATTTTAAATAAACTTGTTATCGTTAGCAAATTTGAGTTATTATTCTCAACGAACCACTACAATCATGTTTGATGATGGCTTGAAATCTCTCGTGTTATTGTATAGTTTCATCTTCGTGTTAAAGTTCCTGAATGCAGCCCTAAATTTCCTTTTCGCAGTTACCGTTGATGTTTGAAACGCCCTGATCATGAAAATATGATAGTAACGCCCTCTACATTGGTTCTGCAAGTGAACCTACTAGGTAGAATCAGTTTCTGGTTGAGTGAGAAGTGCACAGTTAGGTTTTGCAAACTATTTAATTTATAAGAATGAATGTTCTATTTAATTAATTTAATTACGTTTTTCAGTTGAATCTTCAACTCTTTCCAACATCAATGCCAAGAAGGATCTTGTCATAAGCTGCAGATTTTAAAATCTTACAGTTTCTTACTTAAAAGGTATGATTTCTGATAACTTTTCATTTCACTGGACTGTGTTAGATTAAAGTTAGAAAGACGCTTATTGTGTTGTAGGGTTAAATAATATTGTTTACAAAGTACAAACTGAATCATCTAGAAGACAAATTTATTGATTATATAATTAATTGGTTATTAATTTTAATCTTAATACCATAGCCAAAATGTTTTTCTAAACTGAAATTCATAATTTAATTATTTTTCTTAAAATTACTTTATTTCTTTTAAGTTTTCTACAAAAATGTCACAATTAAAAAATCATATTTTTAGTATTTGGGAACTTAAGTGCCTAAGGTCTAGGAAGAAAAAATATTTTTTTTTGTTTTGAGTAGGAACAGAGTTTATTGATTTTCTTGCCAGGTGAGCAAAAAGATGACACAGTCTGTAATATCTGTATTATATGTTTGGAGAAATGATTGGCGAATTTGCCTTAAATTATGCTTGGAACTTGAGCTATCAAGCCTGATTAACAAGCTTACTGCCATTTGACTTGCATTCAACTCACACCTTTTGTGTTGAAGAGGTTTTGTGAGTTAAATATAAATCCTTTCACACTCCCTTTGAATTTGTCTGGGGTTCATCTAGAAAGGAAATGGGTCCGTTTAAGGACCCTTAAAAAAATTCCAATTCCCAAAAATGGACTCTTTACAACAATTTGAGATATTGAGATATCATTTTGAGATAGAATTTGCCAGTTTTAGGCAAAGCCAGATAAAATGAAAACCTTTCTGCAAACTTAATTTTTTTTCACAAAATTTTTCTGCAGGAATTTTACATAATTTTAGAAATTAACCCCTTCTTATTAAGTGTAGTAATTTTTATCACCATCACTATTTTTATCACTTTTTTTGTATTGAAACTTATTCTTAGTTTAAAGTTAAAAGTTCTGACAAAAATCGAGAAAAACAGGGAGTGCAGTTCAGGTTCTCCAATGGAAATGTTTTGTTTTAGTTAAAGCAGCGAGCTAATGCCAGTGTGGAAGTATTGTTTTCTCTCCGCTGAATTTGTATTGATAATAATTTAAAATAAAACTTTTTCAATGAGTCAAAAGGTGTAAAAAATTTAAAAATGTATTTATGTATATTTAATTGCTTAAAAGCATTCCAGTTAAGTTGTTATTTCATGCACGTAGCCATAGGTTTTATTTATGTAATAATGTGATTTTTACACCTTGAAAAATTCATCTTCAGAAAAAATGCTCTGTGACAAATTTGTCTCTTGAAAAGTGCTTTGTGATTTAAATAGTTTTGGAACCCCTGGCTTAAATAGTACAGGATTATAACTGTAATGTTCTCCTGGAAGGGGTTGCTCTATCAAGGTTCTGCTATTTATGTAAATGAGTCCTTGAGCCAATGTTTGGCATTAGTTGAAATGTGCTTTTGTGTGGAAGTTTTTTTGGCAGGGTGCCTTGTCATTGAGTCTGCTTCTCAGGTTTCAATTATGATGAAACTACATTTATTGCTTGCAAATGATGATTGTCAAGAAGAAACTGCATTACATGGAGTAGTAATTAACCCTTGACAAAAAATCAATCAGTAAAATCCTAGTTTAGTAGGCTGCTTAATGCTTTGTACTGCTGTTCTATGTTTGGTTATTTAAAAAACGGGGTGGTTATTTAAAAAACGGGGAAGGAAATCATGTATAAAGGTTTTAAAAATCAGTAAAGATGTTTTTTATCATTGTTTTTTGACCTAGTAGAAAAACTTGCCAATCCTTGTTCCTAAATAGGTAGACTATGAGTAAATATAAGATGCGATTAATTTTTATTTTTAATAATTGGAACCACTGTTTTATTCTTGCATTGTTTTTAGAAAGGCTCTAAGATATTTTCCTTGCAGTATTTTATAGCACCATGACGAGTTTTGATGATGACGACATAATCAGTGGCAGGAGCCGCCGACGGTGCGTGAAGGGAAGAGTTTCTTACCTAGAACCCGATAACCTAGGTCCTGCTCTATCTGAAGAAATTGACCTACATGAAGAGCAAACTAATAATGTGGAAATTCCGGCTGACCCTGTCTGCAATGAAACTTTAGAGACTGAAGAATATGATGGGGAGCCTGTGACTATAGATCTGTCTGAGTTTTTATCTGAAACTGCATTGTTAGCTGAAGCACTGACAGAAAATCCCTCTGAATCTGCTGCAGCTCTGTCAGATTGTCATTCCCAGTTTCGTGTGACTAGTTCTAAAACTGATCCACCCCTGTGTCCTGTTGGGGATTTGCCATCCTTGAAGGAACTCAATTTGAATGAAAGAACTGTTCCATCTGAAGATTCTAGCTCTACTCTTCCAGTAAACCCATCCTCATCAGTTAGTGATGTCCTCACAAGTTCCTGCAACAAATCATCTGAACTTGGGGAGGAAAACATACCACTTGAAAAAAATAACCTGAGCCCACCTTTGCCTTCAGAAGTTTCCATCTCCAAAACACCTATGGGCCAGTCTAATGCATGCCAAAATGTAGGAGGGGTTACAGTTGTAAAGGATGTATTGGAAAACACTGCTGTAGAGGCACTTGGCAAGTTCCCAATTGTGAGATGCGAAAAACTAAATATGGAGAATTTCGTGAAAAAAAATGCTATTAAAGTTGGGAACTGGCCATTGCCCAAAGTAAACAATACTCCTAAAATTAAACTGACTGCTTCCAAAAACAGTTCTTTGAAGAAGCCCAAGGCTGTGAATCCCAAAACACCTAAGCTATTCAATAAACCTATAAGTTTTAACAAATTAGTGCCTAAGAATTCAATTGGGCCTTCAAACATGGTGCGAAGTATTTTAGTCAATCCATTTGAAATGAAACCTCCTGCGGTGACATATAGCATAGGTAACACAAATGTGCATCGATTTGTTAGTTCTCATACACCTGTGAGACATTTGAATGAGTATTCTGTAGGTGAAAGTATTATCAAAGTGGTGAGTAAAAATGTTATAACTGAACGCAATTCATTTACTCAAATGAAAAAGTTTCCAATTATAACGAGTGTTAATAAAATTGGAGGACCTTCCAAGACTTTAAAAATTATTTCTCCCAGAAAAGTTAGCCCTGCTGTGGCTGAACACAAAAATGTGGGAGTCACACCAATTTTACCAAAGCCAGTCATTGAAACAATAACATCTCCTGTTCTATTAAATGATACATCATATACTGTCATTGAACCGTATGTTGATGATCCTACATCTCCTGTGAGACCCAAACCTATTCTTACTGTGCCCCTTGAAGTTATTCCGGCTATTGAAGATGTCGAAAGTAATGAGCTTACACATAATGGGAATGAGTTAACTCTTGCTTCCAAGTTATCTGCTAAGCACTCAAAATCAAGCCGATCTGTATTTCTTAATGGTGCAATTAAACAAACTAGTGTACCTTCCAGGCACAAAAAAGAACCTATCCTTAGAAGTAAGAGTATTTTAACTGAAAACAACCTTGTTAAAGTAGATACTGTTTTACAAAATAGTAGTGATTCAGACGAGGAGGCAATGCCTATTAATAAGGCGAAAACAGCTGTAGTAGATGCTATGACTAGTGTTTTTTCCAAAACTTCAAAAAAGCAAATTAAATCAAAGCAAAATAATAAAGATGGTCAAAACCTATCTGCTCATGTTGGAGATAGTTCGATGTTTGGGTGCCAATCATATAACAATTCTTTAAATGACATTTTATTTGGTTTCGGTTCTGTTGAAGATCTAATGGATGAAAATCTTGATAATGAAGATGTATCTTCCGAGTGTAGTTCACCTTCTTTACCCAGAAAAGTAAATAAGGAAACTGATGTGACTCTTGAAACTCAAAGAAAGATTGTGATCAAAAATAAAAACCTAAATACTCATTCTAATATTATTTCAAGTTACCCAGAACACATTTTTGATGATACGTGTGCCGATTCTGACACACTATCAGCTTCTGAATGTGGAGATGAAAGTGACAAATCAGTATTGAAAACATCTGTGACAAAAAAGAAAAAATATGCTAAAGCTTTGAGGAAGAAAATAAATAGAGGAAAAAGTTTGAGTCATATGTTAGAATCAAATGAAAATGATGAGTATACCTTATGTAAAACACCAGATTTAGGTACTAAAAAATCACAAAAGGAAAATTCTATTCCTCAATTATCTGATAATGAACTTGAGCTTAATGAAAGTAAAAATGTGACAACTAACCTAAAAAAAGGAGCCAATATTGAAAAATCTTCCACTGATTACAGTAAGGATATGAGAGATAATGATAATATATCGTTAAGAAAAAACACCAAGGAAATACGTTTATCTTCAAGAGGTAAAAGAAATCCTTCCAATGATAATAATATCATTGTAAAACAAGAACCTTTTGAAGAGCCATCCAAGGTAAACCCAAAAAAAACAATTAAAGCTAGAAAAGGTAATTTACATTTCCTTCATTCTAGACTTAAGCGTAATGCCAAAGCTAAACAGAGTGGTAAGGTTGTAAAGAGAGTCGGGAAACAATTATCCAGACCATCTGATATAATTCAGGAAATAAAAACTATTACAAGTGGAAATTCAATGGTGCAGAAAGGGAAAAATGTCCCTAAAGAAAATATTCTGAACACTTCAGAAAGTGATGTAATAAATCCCATGTCTAAGTCCAAACACCATAAAAGAAAAATTAAATCAATTCGTCCAAAATCTAAGA
Organism: Tetragnatha montana; assembly: GCA_963680715.1. Classification (NCBI taxonomy): domain Eukaryota; kingdom Metazoa; phylum Arthropoda; class Arachnida; order Araneae; family Tetragnathidae; genus Tetragnatha; species Tetragnatha montana. The sequence continues at coordinate 21,034,014 of OY796680.1, read as the reverse complement.
AAAAGATAAAAACTTTGAAAGTTTTGTTTAAAAGATCAAAACAAAAGCAAAATTCTGATAATGATAGTCTGAGTTCCACTTTAAAAGGTGAAGTTTCAAAATCTGGCTCACCATGCAAGGAGAATATTCCTAACTTACCTTGTGAAAAAGTGTCTGAAAACCCCAATAGTTCTGTTTCATGTGAAGAAATTCCAATCTCTACCAAATTACCAGAAGAAATTTGTTCTGAATCAGAAGTTCTGGTTTCAAATGTGTCGGACCAAAGCAACCTGGAATTTCAAAACTCTGAGATTAAAGCGATGCAAGATATTGAGGACTCTGGTAAGCTTCACCAAACTGTACCTGAGGAAAGCACTGATCCAAATAATAGTGTCGGGTTTTTAGATGGTGATGCTGGTTCTACTTTGAGGGAAGAAGTATGTTCAGAAAAAATTGAAGAATCTACAGAGCTAGTGTCTGGTGTTTCAGACCAAAGCATCCCTGAAATCATAAATTCAGAGTGTGAAGTAGAAAAGGGTAAGGATAAATCTAGTACAATTAATCTAAGTGTTCACGAGAATAACTCTGATCCAAAAGATGGTTTTAGATCTGAGGATTTTAGTGTCAATTCTATATCAAGGGAAGAAATATGTTCTAGTTGTGTGGAAGAACCTGAACTACTGATCTCAAATGAGTCAAACTGTAACAACTTAGAGTTATGTAACTCTGAGACTAATGCCTTAAAGGACTCTAATCTGGTAAACACTGAATCTGCTAAAGTTGACTTGACTGTTAGTGGGGAAAACACTGATCCAAGTAGAGGCTCAAGTTTTCCATTGGATACTGATATGGACCTTGCTTTGAGCGAAGAGGGCTTAGAAAATCCTAAGGTACCAGTTTCTAGCAAGTTGGACCTAATCTTAGAATTGAAAAATTCAGATAAAAAAATAAGTGACAATGAATGTTCTAAAATTGGTCTGACGGTGCTTGAGGAAAGCATGGATCCAAACAATGGTTTAAAATCTCCCTTGGATGCCTATACAAGTGTAGATAGCACCATTGATAAAAATATCACAAACAACAGTTTAGTTGAATCTAATAGTGTCAGTGCAATATTAGAGGGAAGTAAGTCAGAAGACTTTTCTGATCATAAAGAGAAAGAACAAAATCTTGTTAAATCTAAAGTAACGAGAAAAAGAAAAAAGAAACGAAAACCTTGTCCTAAACTTAAAATTTCGAAGACAGTGCCGGATTCAGAATCTGTAGGTGTGAAGAACTGGTATGTTTCTGAAAGGAAAGCATCCACTGATTCTGCAGAATGTGATCAAAATTCTTCCAAGTCCCCTGTAAACAAAATTGAAAATTTTAAGGCTTCATCTGAAAAGCCAGCAGTTCTACAAACTGAAAAAGCTTCCGATTCCCTACTAGAATTAAGTTGTTTAAATTCTGAAGTACTTAATCCCAGGACTAAAATTTCAACTGACAACTCTTTAAAATCTGCACTTGTGAATGACAATATTTCTTCTGAAGCTATAACTGACTCAAATTTAGAGGCAGTTCCTACTTTAGAACTATCTCTTCATGGAAATCATGACAATATTATTACTGCTAGTGACAAATCCAGTAATTCAAACTTGATTCAAGTTGAAAAGGCAGAACCTGATCACAACTTTAAAGTATTCCCTCCTAATTCCCCTAAAAACTCTTCTGAGGAGAAGAAAAAGGCAATTGACGAAAGTCAGGTGCTTGAGGAACTAATAACACCTATAACAACCAAAACTGAACCATTAGATTTGGATGAATCCACTGACCTACATTCTGACTATAGTATTGTTGATGTTAATAAGGAGGACCAAAATAAAGCTCAAGATAAAGAATCAGATTCCACCCATCTATCTACTGTACGAAGGAGAGGTAGACCTAAAAAAAAGGTGTCCAAGGTGACTAAAGCAAAGAAATCTCAACCTGTATCAGGGTGTGGAACTGCTGAAATCACTCTTAACAAAGGTAATTAAGAAATTATATTGGTGGCTGTGAAAATTTTGCGTATTAAGTTATAGATATTCCAGATCAGTTGGAATCTTGAATTGATTCTTGTAAATATATCTTTTTAGTTGATGGGTTAGCTTTTATTTTATCTCGTTTCTGTATTGGGCATTTTACAATTATTTTGGCAAATTTTTGTGTTGGTTTGAAATTTGCCAAATTTTATGCCCATAGAAATGACTAAGTTGAGGTTTGGTCTGGCCATTTGTTATTTGCTTTTTAGTTTCAGACAAGACAACCAGTCTTTGTCAGGTGTTTTTTTAATCATGTTTAACACCTTTATTTTTATACTGTTTGAAATCTCACTTTACCGCTTTGAGTTTTTCATACTTCAAAGAACCGTCTTTTGGATATTCATTTAAAATCAGTCTGACTGGCTGGCCTTTTCAAACACTATGTTTTTTTATAAAGATGTTTTCTACAAATTCCTTCAGACCTGGAATCTCATATTGCATGTTTATCTAGTTGAAAATTTAAAATAAAATTTTCACCTTAAAATTTTAGCTAATTTTTAGCCTTTGTTTATTTTTTCAGGAAGAATAGGAAGGTCAAAGATAACTAGTTACTTCAAGGCACAAGCGTCTAAATCTGTGGAACCAACACTTAAACCTATGGAATCAGTCCCAGTCCCTGTAGAAGTAACTTCAGTCCCTGAGGTAGTAACCCCTAAAGGTGCTACTCTTCCAGTTGAAACTTCCATTGATGCAGTTCTTGAAACCATGCCTACAGATTCAATTCTTCCACCAGCAACATCTTTAAAAGCAGCTAGCGCTGATGCAACATGCACAGAAGAAACATTTCTGGATGCAACTTGTGTGGAAGATACTCCATGTAATGTGAATTATACTTCCACACCTCTTTTGGAGCCAACTTCTCTTGATGTTGCTCCTGTAGAAGTCACTGCTGTTCCCCCAAAAGCTACTGCTCCCCAGGATGTCACTTGTGCAGAAGAAACTCCATCAAATGCAAATTCTATTCCTAAAAATCCTGTGGAAGAAACTTCTATGGATGATGCTCCTGCTAAAGCCTCTGCTGCTCTTACTCCCCAGGATGCCACTTGTAAAGAAAAAGCTACAGATGTGAATTCTACTTCTGAAAGTCCTGTGGAAGCAACTTCTGTGAATATTGCTCCTCCTAAAACCTCAGCTGCTCCTGCAAAAGCCTCTGTTGCAATTGCACAATCAACTTCTAGGTCATCTGTCACCCCTAGCAATACACCCAGTAACAGAGGCAGGAAAAGGAAATTTTGTCCTGAGGCAGTTCAAGTTCCATTCAATATGGGTAAGTTATCTGATAATAATACCATAGTTAAAGGATGAACTTTTTCAAAATATGTACTGATATTTGAGCATGCTTTACTTAGTCTAACTTAAGTAATTTTCTTAACTAAAACTTTCTGATAAGTTTAACTACTGGAACTGAGGTGGATGTTAAGCAGTAGAGCATAAACTACAGAGGTGCTATTTTCCTGGGTAGCCCTGGAATTTTTTTTTTTTACAGCATGAATTTCGGGAAAATCTCAAGACCAACAAGAAAACACACTTTCAAAAATCTCAAGCTCAACCAGAAAGTGCAAAATTATGTCCAATTTAAAAACTTAAGTGTAGCATTAACATCATCTTTATGAAGAATAGGGTCCCACAATCGGCTCTACAGGGATGTAGAAAATGTTTCAGGGCCTAATATTTCCCCTAAACACAATTAGTTTTTTTTTTCCAAAATTTCCCCACGCCTGCATCTTATAAACGTTTTTAATAAACTTCATCTTTTAATATTGGTTGGAAACAGACACGACTTTTAATTTAAATATATTTTTAACTATTAATCTTGTTTGGTGCGGAATGTCCGATATAGGGGCCTTGTGCCATAAAACCCAAAACAACCAACCAAAATTTCCCCCAAAAAGTCCCAGTATTTCTATTTTAGTTGAAGCGACTTCAGAGAACAAAGTTGATAATTAAGAAGCCTACTTTACTTACAAAAAAAAAATAGGGGAGCACAAAGTTATCCTCTTTTACTAAATTTTTTAAGTCAAAAACATGAATGTAGAAGGCAATTTTTAGCTAAAATCATCGATCTTGTCACAGATAAGTTCCCTGCATATCAATCCAAAACACAAAAAACAACTTTCTGGCATTCACCAAGGAAACTTTTTTCAGTGTAAATTCTCTAATAAATTATTTTTTAAAAATGTGTGCTTTATGTTAGGGTAGATTTTGACCTCTGCTGCAAAATTAAGTTTTGTTTTTTAATTTTTGGCATTTATAATTTAGAGCATCTACTTAGCTTTTCACTGTCCTGGAAGAAACCTGTAATGCTTCTGAAGCTTTCCATTTTTAGCTTAATACTAGTTTTAATTTGGGGCACCAATGAAAGCTTTTGCATTAACCAAGTCCTGTTAATCAAGGATCTGTAGAGCCTGTTAAAAGTCAAATTTGTTTTCCCTGATTAACAGTAAATCCATGATATTAGATTTGTTTTGAAAAATTGTGTTTAACCTTTTCTATTTTACTGGAGAAGTTTCATGAAATTTTTTTGTGTGATTGATATGATGAATATTGTTTTAGGTTGGATGCGTGAGATGGTCCACAGAGCCAATGAAGGTAATAAAGTAGGCCAAAAAGTGTCTGACATCTACTACTTCTCTCCAGAAGGAATAAAACTAGTAAGAATTTTTTTGTTAATGATTATAACTTTTAAATTGTATAATTTCCTATATTTTTAAAAATTTAGTCTTCCTGAAGTAAATATGGTTTTAAGTATTGAAAGCTTAAGTATTAAAAAATAAATTTTTCATTATTTTTAATAAAATAACAAGAATAAACGTACCTAATATTACTTTTTATTGTATTTTTTCTTGACTAGTCTTCAAGTAACTAAATATAAATTGTTTGTAAAGGAATTCTAATTTTTTTTTTCTTTTGCAGAGATCAATGGTTGAGATAGGCAATTACTGTAAGTATTATTCTAAGTTCAAAGTAGTGTAAAAATGTGGGAACTATTTTGGTGTTCAATTTTAAAATTTATAACATTAAGATTTATTTAAGAATTTATACAGATCTCTTGTGTTTTAAAAAGCATGATCTATATTAACTTTTAATTCTACAAAATTTGTTTAAAATACAGTGCAACTGAATGGCTTGAAGGTCTTTAATTTCAAGTCATGCTCAATTCAAAGTTTTCTCTTGGTCTCTTGAGCTTTCTATGTTAATCAGTATTAAAAATTGTGGATAATTCAACTTTAACTCAAAATATTTTCTCACAAACTTTTGAAATTATGATAACTTTTTTTTCATATTCATTGATAATGATGATATAAAGCAGGGGTGGAAAATCTGCTCCAACTGTGCCAAACTGCTCCAAAATGGATGCCTTGCTCCAATCTGCTCCAAAAACAGCAAAATTCACATTTTTGCGCCAAACTGCTCCAAAAACATGATTTTCCGTTCTATTTGATTCAAATTTTGAAAATCCTACCAACAGGGAAAGAGCCAATCTTCAGCCATCATGATTACCATCCGCAGAATCACGATTTTCCGCTTTTTCTCTTCAAAATATGAGCCTTCATCATCTAAAATAGGGATGCACAACCTTCGGACCGCGAACTAATTATTATTTTTCCAGATAATCCCTGCTATTTTTTACCTTCCAGACTATTTCCAAGAAAAATCACGAGTTATTGAGGGAAAATCGTGACTTCGCGAAAGTTTCGCTTTGCTCCGGGAATTAACATGAAAGTGTAATGCTACAAAAATGTTTGATATGAAATCACCAAAAGGTGCTTAAAAAATGCAAATTGGTATTCGTGCAACCCTGCTACAAAAACACTAATACAGGGTGGCGACAGATCAGGGAAATCAGGGAGATCAGGGAAAAGTCAGGGAATTTCATTCATCTGGAAAAATCAGGGAAAAGTCAGGGAAATTCAGAAAAAAGTTAAAAAATCAGGGAAGATTTTAGTAATTCAAGCCGCAAATACGCGCGATCCGCGATCACATCCTTCACTCATTTCAGTGGCTGGGAAAGTCTAGAATTCCTATAAAAATCTGGAATTTCAATGAAAAATTCCGGATTTCTGCCGGAAATTCGGATGCTTCCGGACGTTTGCCTGTAAAGTTGGCATTTTTACGCCGTGAACGCGGGCGGAAAAAACAACTTCACGGTAGGTTCGCGATCGCGTTTTTCAAACTTCGCGTCAATATCCTTGGCTTTAAATGCTTGTTTTTGGAGAAATTTTGGAGATTGGTAGTTCAAATGTGATGAATATTTAGCTGGCAAATTAAAAGGTTTTTTAGAGGAATTTCCTGTTGTTTGCAAGAAGGCAAATAGAAATTTGTAGTTTGAACTTTAGAGTTTTAATATCAAAGAATTACAAGGTGTATTGATAATAGGATATATGAATATTTTAAAGTATCAGAAAGGAAATCTTACAAAATCTTCCATATGGGTAATTTTTTGTGGTTGAAATTAAACTTTTTGGACTTAAGTTTTTTTTTATTCCTTTCGGATTGTTTTAGTTTTTCATTTTCTGCAAATTTATACATTTTGAGTCAATGCATTAGAATAATTATTGATAATTATTTATAGTTTTATTAAAAGTATAAATTATATTAAAAGTTATTAAAAGTTTTTAATTTTTTGAAATTAAATCTGTCTAACAGTGGCGTATATAAAGGGGGCCTTGCCTCCCCCTTCCCGAAATTCAAACTAGGTGTATCAAACAAGTTAAAATCCTGCTTTTAGGGTCAAATTACAAAAATTTTCTGGGGGAGGACCCCCAACCCCCCTTTTGTACTTGGAACGTATTATTAACGACTTTATTATAATAAGTTCATCCAAATCCTACCTAAAAATGTGTGTCCAAAATTCGAACTAAATTTTTCTGGGGAGGGCCCCCAGATCTCCTTTAGTACTTGAAACTCTGTTACTCATAACTTTTTTAATATTAAGTTCATCAAAATTCAAATCCTATATAAAAATGTATATCTAAAATTTGGGCTAAGAGATGTACCAAAACTAGTTAAAAACCTGTTTTTTGAGTCAAATTTCCAAAAATTTTATGGGGGAGGACCCCCAGACCCCCCCTTTGTCCCCCAGACACCCCCTTGTAATTATGCTCCTCACAACTTTTCTTATATTAAGTTTTTTAGGGCCTAAATAATCACCTAAAATGTATTAAAAAGCTACATTGGACCTATTAAGTATGTTTGGGAGGGGCTGAGGAGTATTTTTGGGCCCCTCCCAAAATAAATACCTGTATATGCCACTGCTGTCTAAATAGGTTCATTTATTTCAAAATTACATGAAAATATTTTGTTAATATACTATAGAGTAATTACATTTTTAATCAAACCCTTTTGTGTAGCTAGGAACTTATATGAAAATTTTATTTTATTAAACTATATAATAGATATAGTTGTACGAAATGAAACACACATGTTCCTTAAAAAAATTTTTGCAAACAATATCGGTCAGCCTTGAAATTTTTATCTGGTAGCCTGGAAAAGTCCTTGAAAATCCTTGTTGAGTTTTTTTTCCTTAAAAATTGTATGAACCCTGATATTATAAGCATTAAATACATAGAATAATTGAAAATAATACATTATATTTCCTACTTGTATGTAGCTGAAGATTTGAATAAAAAGAATATTCATATTTAATCAATATGTCTTTTGATTAAAATTTTAAAATATTCTATGTATTATTTCTACATAAGAAATATTATATTATATCATTGTAATTAATATTTTAATATGCTTATTACGTTCAAGTATTTCTTAGTTTATATAACTTCTAGTTTACAAATTACAGTTTATTAATATTTATCGTTAAAAAAATTTTGATGTAGGTATATCAGGGAAATTTTAAAATTATAGTCAGGGAAATCAGGGAAAAGTCAGGGAAATTTTTTCCACAGATTCTGTAGCCACCCTGTAATAGGTGCTCCAAAACTGCTCAAAAAAATTGATTAGCCTTGCTCCAAAACTGCTCTAAAGCTGCTCCAAAACTGAATTTTTGGAAGTCATCAGAATCACAAAAGGAACATCCCAATTTTTCCCAGAGAGTTTCAGAATGAATATTAAACATGCCTTTAAGGTAAAAAACATGTTCTGAACAGAATAACGATTCCCAAATAGAAAAAGTTGCTGATATAGTTGAAAGATTAAATTTTAATTAACTATTTCAGCTCAAGGTTAAAGCTAGCTCAAAGATTAACTTTTAATTAACTATATATGTATATAATATGCTATATAATGATGTTTTTTTTTTTTTTTTTTGCTTTTAATATAAATTTTTAAAATAAGATTATTTGAGTTTGACTTTATAATTTAAAATCCAATTGATAACTTTTCAAATATTTAATGCATGTTTTTCTCTTTTAGTATCAAAGCACAGTGAATGCACACTAACTCTTGACAACTTTACATTTGCCAGAGAATTAGTTTTCCATGAACCCTTGGAAATAGAACGTAGTGCTAAGCAAGCCTCTTCTCTGCCGAAAATTTATAAAACTAAAATCTTGGACCGTAGTAGGGAAATGGATGCTGCAATGCAAAAGAGCCCTATGAAAAAATTTGCTCCTCCTTTACCAAGTATACCCAAGTTGACTATTAAGAATGTTAACCAAGGGCAAGTAAAAAAGTTTACTTGTGTACTTGGTGAGTCTAGTAGCAACACTAAAAAATCTGAAGGAAAAGCTGTGCTTCGTAAAAGTTCTCAGAGTTGCATTGAGAATAATAATGCTCCTTCTGCCAAGAAATTCAGATTATCATCTGAAAAACAGTTGACTTCTATGAAAGACTTGTCTAAAGAAAAGACAAATTCACAATCTTTGACATCTGAGAATAGTGGAAGAACTTTTGGTGTTCCAAGTAATAAGGATAAACCTGACATAGCTCAAATTCGAAATACTTTCAAGCAAAAGTTGGGTGAAAGTAAAAAAGCCAATTCATCTGCGGTTCAGAGCAGAGCAAAACTGAAATCTTTGTTGCCAAAAAAAGTAGAAACGTAAGTATATTTTACCAGTTTTATTTGACTACTGTACAGAATGTTTTTAAAATGTTATTTAAAGTTTGTTATTTAATCGTACTTATATCCATTTTAAGGATTTGTTCTTAACTCGTTATTTGTGCTACTTTCATATGTTTATGTATATTATTTTCTCATCATTTGTCTGGGTATATTCAAAAGTTAAGCATCATTTTGGATAACTCTTAACTACCTAGATATGGTTCATTTTTATCATTATTTGTTGAGTTAAAAGTTATATTATTATGTTGAATTTAGTTGAACCTTCAATGCAGTAAAGTCTTGCTCTTTTGAACTCAAAACGAGCAAAAAAAGTAGGTAATTGGCCTTTAACTAAAATAGTTATCAAATGTTTTTGCTCCTTTCTCCTTCTAACTTACTGGGGTTACTTGAAGTAGCAGTAGTAATTGCATGCATATGTTACTACTTGAAGAAATTTTGTCACGTTGAAAACTTTTAAACCAAAAAGTCATTATGAACCAATTTTCATTCAACCTTCTCATTTCAAATTGCATCAAATTCAAACTTGTCCATCATAAAACTTGGGAAATATTACATCAATATGCCTAATCATTAAAAGTTTTTTTTAAACTGTGGACAATTTTTTTTTTTGACTAAAATGTCATTATGAATTTACTTTTTTTTAACAGTCACTCTCATTGTACTACATTCCATTTTTGTTTTTGATAATATAATAAATTAGGTTTTAGTAGCTTGTTTTTTAAATTGTTTGTGGTTTCTGGCTGACAACCTAAACTTAATTTTAAAAGAAGGCCTGTAATGCCGAAAAAATAGCCTTACTTTCCTTAAAATTAAGAGGGACTTTACTGCATAAGTTTCATTATTATTAAAAATATCTAGTGTGTGAATTTTAGTTAAAAGATAAAAATATCTATTATGTCTCTTAAAATTTGGCATTTTCCCCATACTATAAAAATCACCTAACTATTTTAGATGCCAAGATTAAAGAAATGTCACCATGGGTAATAAACAAACCTATTTTAATACATATTATATTGATCGTAAAAGCAAAATAATTTCTTACCATTTTGAATTTGAAACTTAGGCATCCAATATGTTAAGGTGATTTTTACCATAGGTAATAGATATTATGGGATGGTTCCAAAACCAAAAGGTTTTCCTTTTGGTATGATACTCTTTTAAGGGAATTGAAAAAAATTACAGTTGAACGTTAACACTGCATGAACTTGTAATAATTCAAACAAACAGTTTCGGTTACAGCCATGTAATTCTTTGGTGAAAGATAGAAATGCCCTATTTGGAATAAGCAAGTCCTTCTCATTAAAAGTTAACAAGTTTACTGTGCTCTTTTAAAATAACCAGTTTGATTGCACTGCTATTTATTAGCCAAGAATTGAGATGCTTGTTAAATTATTTACCTCTTCTGGGGTTTTATTGTACTTACTATGGATTAGTGTTGGCATTTTAGGAAGCATTTTACAGTAGTGGAAAGTGTTTGACTTGCTCAAATGTTGACTTTTAACCATGCCCTCTAAGCTAAGCTCAAATTGTTTTTCTGATCTATGCCATTGTAGTTTTACTTTCAAGTTTCAAAACTTCATAGCAGAGCAGTGTGGTCCAACCTTCAGTTACCCGAGGGCCAATTTAATTTTTTAAAGGGAGTGGAGTGCCACAGACAAAAAGTGAAAATTACGCATCTCTATTTTATATAACACAGGCAAGTCGAAGCTTATTTCAACACTGGAACATTTATTTAGACTATGATTTAGAGCAAGAAGTGTTTTTTAAGTTCACTGGTAAAAAAGGGATAGAAAAGGTAGGGTGTTTTTTTCTCAAGAGGTTGGAAAAAATACAAACCTGAGTTTTAAATTCATGGATAGACATATAAGACAACTGGACGACACTCTTAATTGTGTTCAAATTGACTAATATTGCATACATTCCCTTTAGAACATCTTTTCTTTCTTTTCAAGTATTTTTTATTCCATGTCCTAAGAGTAGAAAGCTACAAAATACTCATGAAGTGTTTGTGTTGTCTATTAAGTCGTTCTTAGGTATGCTTTAATTTCCTTATTCTGTTAAACCCTTGATATCCTAAACTTTTACTTTAAATTAGAATTAGTAGTTTTATGCTAATTCTTACATTCATATTTTAAGTAATAACACTTGATAGCAAACAATACCACTACTGTAAAATTTACTGTAAGTTATTTTATGTGATGTTTGCACTAGTTCAAGGTTTTGATTTGGTTGAGAAACACTGATTTTAAGAGAACTATTTTTGTATCAAGTTCTCTTTGCCTCATTTTTTGTGTGTTTTATGACTGTAATTCGTAATGTATTTATGAATAAAACTTCTTTTCTGAGCACACTGGCTCTCCTAATTGTTCATGTTCTTTAGCATTTCTCTCTTGTATACACTATCCCTATCTAACTTAAATGTTTCTTTTGTACATATGCAAAATTATCCGTTAGGCAAATACTTTTCAGTGTTTCTCAACCATAGTTATTGTAGGAGTGATGCTTTTGCTTAGTGTAGCCTGTTTTTTTGTAGTGCATCTTACCTGGTTGAGATTCACTGAAATTAATATGCTTAGCGGATACTTAATGGTGCAGTATTTTGCACCAACTTTCTAAAGTGCAAAATAAGTAGATCTAATCTTCTTTTGAATTTCTTCGACGACTTAATAAGAATTCTTGTGAAATGTATTCAATCTGATTGGTTGATAATACAATTTATCATTGTAAATAATTATGGTGTAGGCATGAGATTCTTCTGATATTTGTCAGATTTTCCAAAAAAAACTAATGAGCGTTTTTTCATAAAATGTAGTTCACACAGTTTTTCAGACTTTCTGCTTTTTTTTATCTCATCCCTTATGGTAGCAATTCTTTGCACTTGTTTTGTTGATGGTTAATGCTGTCTAATTCATCAAGGAGCCAATAAATCAATAATTACTTTCATAAGAGGTTCATTCCAAATTTTATCACATTTCATGTTAATTCTAATGTAAATTCTATTTCCTATTAAAAAAAATATTCGGTAATGGAAACAGAACTTATTTTTCTTGATTAGCATAAAAACACTATTGCAGAAAAAAATTAAGAATTCATGATTAGTTAAATTAAAATTAAATAAAAAATATTTTAATATATTACAAAAAATAGTTGTCTTGGACTTAGTAACCTCTGCTAAAAAAGGGAAAAATTTCTGTAAAATAACAACTACAGTTTACATGTGAGCAAGGAGTAACATTAGCCTTTTAAAAAAAAATTACTTACTGTACATTAACAATGATGGCCTTTAGTACATTTTTCTCATGTGAGTGTTAAACAAACTTTTAACCCTCCGTCGGTCGCAACTGAACTTTTTCGCACACCTTTACCGGATCTATGGCGCCAAACAATTTTTTGGATTTGCGGGCTGGTTTACATCACAATTATACGATCGGTATCATTTTGGCACATTGCGACCGGAGACGTTACACTCCATAAAGGTACGTAATATTACTTACGCTAGGTAATTTATTTATTTTATAACTGATTTTATGATTAATTGCGGTTTAACCTACACTTACAGTAGAGTTTTCTTCCATATATTCCAGGAATTGGGTTATTTTGGTAGGGATTTCTGGAGGGTCATAAGGGAAATTGTTTTCAGGATATTTCATTTTCTTTAAAGTGAAGGATGTTTTAAATCAGTGCTTCTCAACCTTTCAATACTGACGACCCAATTTTCAATTGTAATTTTCATCATCCCCCCCTTTGATATACAGTAGCAACGTATGTAAAGCAATAATAATATATTTTGAAGCTTAAACTATAATTTGAGAAGAAACCCTGTTAGGAACCGCTGTCCAAGGAAAATTGGGTGCCTGGGGGTCATCCCCCTGAAAAATTATAAAATGTTAGTGTGTTAAAAGTGATTGTAAGCTATTTCTTGAGGATTTTTAGGAATACATGGCATTATGGCTATTTTTAAAATTTTTCTCAATAAATAAAAATAAATTGCATATTTTTTATGTCTTAATAACATATTGAATATCTTTTTTTTTAAACACTCATTTAAATTCAAGGGTGGAAAACAGTGATTCTTTTAACTGTGCGTTTTGGCACATTGTGACCAATGCATCAGGAAACTATTGCGACCGACAGAGGGTTAAACAGGGTCTCCTGTAAGATGAACACATACTGAACTGCTGTCACTAGTCACAAATTAAGATTGTTAAATTAAATATATATATATATGTTATGGGCAAAGTGATTAATCGGGCATTATTAATAATGCCCGAAGTGGAGGCGGGCAAAGTGATAAATTTCATTCATAAATTCCACTGAATTTATCACATTGCCCGTAACATATATATTGAATTCTTAAAAGTAGTAATCCAAGTATCATAACTGCCCACAGAAGAAGGCAAATCTGGTACTATAAGCACTGGATATATAAAATTGCAGTACACTTAAATTACACTTCAACTTCTCTTTTGACTAGAAAACTAAGTTTGCCAGAAAAATAATTGTATTGTACCCATTGTTCGGTCACACTCAGATTATTGGAATTAAGTAAGAAAACAGGTTTTTTCACAAGTAAATAAAAAAAGGATTGGCATTTTAAAATTTCCAAATATTTTTATCAATTCTTTTTTTTTATGATTCAAACAATGAGCAGCATTTTTAAAGTCCATTTTAAAATTTTTATCTTCAAGCATTTGCTTGGAACCAAAGGACCTTGGTGTCTTAAAATACTATCCAGCGTTTAAAAAATTATGTGTGGTCTTTAAAAATATTCTGATCAATTAGTATGATATTTCCAGTAAATTGTAATTGCTTTAAAGTTAAGGCATTTTAATTAGAAAAACATTGTATGGAAAAATATACTCCAGAGCTAAAAAGTAGATTAGGAGTGCTTAAAATAGCTTGCAGTACGGAGCAAAAACTGTCCATTGTATGTCTAGGTGTGTTATAATAAAAATATTGATAATAATACATTTGAGCAAAATCCCATTTGAAGGGTGCAGTGGCTCGGAAAAGTTTGGGAACCCCTGAATTAAAAGATACAACATTTTCTATAAATAATTTAATCCAATTTAGTCCTAGAAAAGTTTCTAACTTTCACCTATGATCTGGGAATTTGAAGCTGAAGAAGGAATTAGGTTTGACTTAAATCTTTGAATCTCTAGTTCATAAGTTATTTAAACTCTAGTTCTAGTTAAGTGAACATCTCTATGACTACAGTGCAACTTGAATGATTCAAAATTTTCTCCTTGTCCCTTGAATTTCCTATACATCAATGTTAAAAAAAATATTTAATAGTTCATTGTTTAACTTCTATAATTTGAAGTGTTTTTTATAAAACTTTCAAATTATAATTACTCTTTGGTCTTTCATAGTTAAAAAATACAGAAATGACAAAGCAAAGGTGTGACTTTGCATGAAGGTTAGGTTTTGTTTCATTATTGCTCAGTCTTTTTTTTTTCAACACAAAGAAGAGATGGTTTATCTAAAATTCTTGTTTGGATTTAGTTATTGTTGAATAGAAAAAAATGTTGTCATTCACAAGATAGAAAGTAAATTTTGAAGAAAGGAGAAAAGTGGAGAAAGATTTAAAATTAAAAGATCGAAATCTCTAATTTAAAGAAGTGGATAATTCAAAAATTTTGTTAGTGGTCTCATCAGTTTTGATTTATCTAAGTTGTACTATACACCTATACTAATGCTTTTGGTGGCACTAATAATTTCCCTTTTTCATTCTATCAAAAAACCCTTAGAAGCAAAAATCTTAACATTTAAATTTGGTATGGAGCTTTATACCCTCAGTATAAACAAGCCATAAGGAGGTGCCAGGATTTAGGCTCCACTATTTTGGTATACAGCACTAAAGCTGATTAACACTTTTAGATACGAGATGTCGAAAATATTGGGTTTTGGAATATACATGTATTTACATCTTATTTGTGAACAAATGAATAATTTACATATTAAGCCTAAATTAATTTAGTTACTTTCAAAGTTCTGATTTCTTCAAGATTTTTAAATATTATTTTTTAAGGAATCGAGTATCAATTGTTACCTTTTCATATTCAACCTGGTGTTACCTTTAGTGGCAAGTTGTGAGAATTGTCATCTATTTTTTACCGGGTGATTCAAAACTATAGGAAATAAATAGGTACTAAAAGGCGGAACAGTTCAGAAAAATTTATTTTGGGGTAATTTTCTCTTGGTCAATAAGATTTAATTCACTTAATTTTTCCCACATTTGGATATTTGTGTTTCAGGTCCTAACGCAGTAAAAAATTATCAGAATTCTTCAAAATTTCACATGAAGGACCTGCTGAGAAAGTTATCTCAAATCTAAAAAGCAGGAAATAATTAATGAAATTAAAAAAACTATTTTAAACCACATTTTTAAAATGAAATAAAGAGTGCAAGGAGTAGTTGAAGACTTATTTATTGTGTGCATCATGATCCCCATGTTTTTCGTTTTATAGGGTGTTGGGAAAATTATTTTAAAAATTTTAGTCTGGTTTAAAACATGGTTTTTAAATTTTTTTTATTTTATTAGTAATTAATTATTTCATTACATCTTGCACATTTTTAGTGAATTTGTGAAAGTGCATATTTTAATTTTAGTCCTGATAGGTTAGATTAGGTA